>MLYV02001339.1:0-15857 GCA_001913855.2 Hermanssonia centrifuga
AAGCCTGAGTTTGTTGGGTAGACAATAAGTGGATAAGTCTGAGAATGTAGCCTCAGATGTGCCTGCTTATATACATGTGTACTAGTACCCCTGGGACCGGTAATAACCCCAGATACTACAGGTTACTAATCTAGTCACATGATGCTATGACATGCTCTGACACCATCCTGCCCAGAAGTGGTGTGCTCAGCATGATTGACCCATAGCCTAAAATACATCAACCATAACCCTACATGTGATAATGTGCTACTGGAACATTCTAGCAAGGCCTAGAATGTGTCTAGGTGTAGTCTAGCTCTTCTAACAGTCTGGAACACTACTGTGTGATCCTTATCCCTAATCTGGAACCCTAACCCTGTATTCTATGATAAGATAAGATGTAAATATGATGTAACATTGATGTGACAATGAAGTGACAGTAACTATCAGTCACGGATGCCTATATGGGAAAATCTGTGACAGATGCAATGACCTTCCGCGCGGGTGCAACACCTACAGGAAGCCATTTAAGGGTCATCAACAGGTGGGGCTGGCGCTGTGTGTGGGTCAATCACATAGTTGTGTATCGAGAAGGAGGGCGAGTCCGTTGTTGTGACTGTGCATTGCTGTCACAAGTTTATGAGTGCCCAATCAGGGTGCTAGAGGCCATTTTCTGCAATTTTTGAGTGAACAGACTTGACTCTGCATACACACAACTACATAGTGTGCCTGGTGTACCATCAGCTTGCAGGGCACATCCACGAGGAGCAGGCCATGCAAGATATGAACATAGTTATTCTTATTCCAAATTTAATGGATTATTATGATCTTTTTCAACTCTTTTAAGTGCCAGAGCATAAATCTCAATTCTTGAGCATTTCCACCAGAGTTTGTGGCATAGCCAGAGAGTCACAAACACTGAATTGCAAACACAGCAGAGACACAGACATTAGAATAGACTGTTGTGGGGGAGCAACAGTGCGTGCATTTAGTAGTGAAATTGCGTAGGCAAAAAATTGGTATGCTCGCACCCTCAGGGGTTACAGGTGGAGCTGCTCAATGCCATATTACTGTCATACCACCACCTTTGCAAATGCGCACACTGTTGCAAATGCTCATTCAGACGTTTCCACAAACAGAGTAAATTTTCAGGTAATACAGGATACCTTTGGAGTGTATTTTGGCATGTCTGTATCATAGAATAAATATATTTACAGGAGAATGGTGGTCTACTAAGCCTGACTGGCGGGTTTGGGACCTTGATGTACACCTTCATCTTGTCAGATTTGCATTGATCTCACCCAGCGGCTACCATTTTTATGCCGTATCTTATGGTTATTCAACATTTTCTGATACTTTGCAGTGTCCGATTTCTACCAAATTCACTTGCAGGCTCAGTAGAGAGTTTTGTGGAAAGTGGGCGTGACATTGCAGCCACTGTGGTGACAGATTTCCAGCTCCGCCAAAATGTGAGGATCACGAGACTGAGCACTTTCGTTTGAAACTCAATGTGCACAGTTGTGCCCCAGGGTTCTGCCGTGCAATGCCGAGTGGGTATTGATTACATCATCAGTGACATTTTGTATCAAATCTGTGACTGAGTGCGCATTACCTTGCAAAAACAGATGCATTGCACCGGATACCTTCTGTAGGGTTTCTTCAAAAGGCACATACATTTACATTATAAACCTCCGGGAATTGCAGTCAACGGTATATCACATGCAATTGCCAAAAAATGATTTTTTTGGTGGGGATGTGCTATTTCTATGGGTTTTAAGGCTGAAACGTTTGCAAAGGTGGTGGTGCGACAGTACCATCTGTAAGAGGGTCTGTCAATTCCAAATCAATGGTAATGCCCAATTGCCAAGATGCCATGGTGAGTTTATTGCAAAATTTACATCTGAAACGGTAAACTGCTCCAGATCTCTGCAAGAAGGCATCCAATATGTATCTTTTTTTGTTCTGGGTGGTGAGTAGTTTGCAGCAGAGTTTTCTAGTTGCACTTATAGTGTTATTTTCAAATTTTGCACACTGATTTCCAAAGATCCTCTAAGTTGTAGGCTTAGGACTCTGCAAGTGGCGCTAGCTCTCGCTAGCTGTATTGCATCCATAAGCACTCGTTTCCCGACAGCCACTGCAATCTGTCTCAGCAATGAGTACACCTTAAGTAACATAAATTGCGGTATAGAGTCAATGATGCTAAGCTATGTACTTTGATATTGATGTGCATTGCGACATGCGTGACATGCTTTGTAGCACCCTGTAATAACTCTTTATGTACTCTTTATAAACAGTTTACATCAATTTACACAGTTTTCGTAAATAAAGACAAACGTAACTCTTTATAAAGAGTAAATAATATAAAGGGTTGGAGCCTTATAGACTTTTGGACATTTTGCCGAGGGCGGATCAAGCCTCTCCAATTGTCATGGGTCCTGGGAAGGCACCCAGTACTAGATCTACTATCACTCCCACAATCTCAACATTGGCATGTCCTCCCGACAGCTCGTTTGGTTGATAACCGGCACCTCGTTAGTCCCTCTTAGCTCACTTGTGCATCACGTCTACTAAACTCAATCCTACCAGGTCTGGTCTCGGACGCTGCCTGACTTTGGAAGCTCTGAAACGCGGGGACAAAGTCATTGCGACAGGCCGCAGCCAATCTTTTTCCAAGCTTGAAGATCTGAACGCACAAGGAGCCGACACCCTCGAACTGGACGTGACAGCACCTCCGGAAACGCTCGAGGAGGTTGCGAAGAAGGCGATCCAGATTTACGGGCGAATTGATGTTCTTGTGCACAACGCAGGTCGGGACTTCCTACCCATTCATGGGGTGATTATGATATCTACTGAGAATGTGACAAGGTTACGGGGAACTTGGTCCGTTGGAAGAGAAGGCGTGAGTCCACTGCACACGCGCCTCCCGGAATCGTTTACTCATTTTGATTTCTGAAGGCCTAAGGATGTTTACGATCAATTCAGGTCAGTTCATACAAGTCCACGTTATTTTATGATCCATGCTGACATGCGTTTTAGCACCCATATTTTTGGGCCTCTGAACATCAATCGAGCGTTTCTCCCGTATATGAGAGAGCGCCGTGCAGGTACTGTTGTCTGGGTGGGCTCATTGTACGGATGGAAGTGAGTGTCCTGCAAAATTTTGAGTTAACGGTATTGAACATGAAATTGTTGCAGAAGCGCCCCTACCATTAGTTTGTACTGTGCTACGAAGCACGCAATACGTGGTATGTGCTTTCAAAATGCACGTCTTGTCGCTACCTGACGCTGTCCTATAGCCCTTTCACAATCACTGCACGCAGAGACATCTCCGTTTGGCTTGCGCAGCATTTGCATCGAAGCAGGTTTCTTCCGGAGCAACATCGCCGAAGGTGTTCACCATGTCTCACCCGAAGCCCGTATTGACGACTACGGGGAGATGGTGGCGGCGGAGAATGTCAAGTGGGAAGGTATGCTGGTCTCACCTTTCGTACTCAACTCGCGGTATCTTATCGTCACGTCTTACGAAAGCTATGAACCATCGTCAACCCGGGGACCCTGAAAAGTGTGCCGAAGTCATCGTCGATGTTGTGAGAGGCGAGGGCTCCGCATCGGGAAAACCGTTTCCGTTGTCTTTACCCCTGGGTAGCGATGCTTATGGAACCATCAAGGAGGTGTGCGAGAATATGACGGAGCAACTGGGACAGTGGAAAGATGTGATCTGTAGCACGGACCTCCCGAAGAATACGTAATCAGTCGCTGAAAGCCTTCTACTTCACACAATTGAACATATTTACCCCCGTGGTGTTTTACCCTATTGTCGCGTCGCAGGTCCATGACTTGAACATTTTTATAACAGGTAAAACTCGTCGAATGGGATTGAACGGCTCTGATATTTATCGCAAGTGTAATGGGCGTGTGAACATACGTTCCAATGACTGAAACAATGGAAAGAGGTGCTGTATAGCAGCACCCCGCCAGACGTAAAAGTTACTTTGCTTCACAAACATGGTTGAATCAACACACCGTACTGTCTTCACTCTCTGCCTCTTCGTTGTCCGTTTCTTTGAACCCAACGGACCTATACAACATCTCTGCAGCCATATTACCCTTACGCACCTCCAAGACCACCTGCATGTCGGCGTATCGTTCCTCTGGCACCCTTGACTCCCAAGTGTTCCTCGCCGATCTCAAGCCCTCTTCCATGAGTTTCCTTTCCAGCCCCTTGCCACTCGGATGAGTTGGATCTAGCCACATCCCAAACTCTGGAAACGAGGACTCGGCATCGCATGACAACTGTAGATTCATCACTTTCACTCCTTCCGGGGCGATGAACGTCACCATCCTGACCCATTCCTCCTCTTGCTTTTCATCGCTCGAAAGGGCGACAAGTGTGTTCTTATTGATTGGTGATTGATTGATTCGTTGCATTTAACATATATCATTTATCGACAAGTGAGGTCTGAGATGCATTACGCATGGAAACTTGTTCGGTTGCCTGTGAAAGTAAAGAAATAGTCCAGATCAACGCAAATAAGATTGAAGATTGCATGCGAATTCCTCACCTAAATACTAAGTTCTCATAAACTGCTTCTGCCTCTATATCTTTACCATTTTGATCGACAGCCCTGGATATGTCCAAGGCGGCTAGTATGGAACAGACCGAGAGCCACAACGAGGATTCGACGAGATTAACACCAGGACACCGCCTGAAAGAGCATAAACAATAAGAATGAGAGTCATGTGTCATTCAGGATAACACACCGTCTACCGAATCCAAAGATGTACCTGGGATGATAATATTCAAGGTATAAGTATTTTGTCTAACGTTGCGAAAGTAATATATCGCACGCACTGTCGTGGATTCATCCGTCTTTGAACATCTTCTGGAACCATGGCTTCGTAACGCTCGGGCACGAAGGCTTCAGCGTCCGGGAAGAGTTCTTCGTCCCGCAGCATCGCTCTGGGGTCCAGCATTTGAGAACATGTCACCAGTGCCCAAAAGAACCCTACATACAGGATGTTTGCAATCACCAAGGTGCCTTTGGGAAGGTGCGTGTGTTGGTATTCGTCGTCCTGAGAGAGTGTATGCGGCAGACCTAGCAAGACGAAAAACATTTCGTCAGTTCCCATCACCATCTACAGGAACGAAAGAATACCTGCATAAAGGAACAGGTGCGCTCCACCGCATCGTCTCGTTCATGATACATTCCACGTACGGCAACCTCGGACGATCCTCAAACGTCGGTAATCGACTACCGACAACTTTGTAGATTTCTTGCTGTGCTCGTTTGAGAACGTTTGGATGCTTGATCATGGCGAGGATGAGATGGCTGAGAATGGTCACCGTCTGTGTAGTCGTCTCAGTAAGAGTGGCGAGAGAAGAGTAAGTCGTTGGCTGACCGAGTCTGCACTGGCTGGATACAAGTGAATGCAAATAAATGAGATAGGCCTAGGTATGTTGGAAGACAAGAGTAGTGAGACTCACAAGCGTACATGGCGTGCGCACTCCACATAATATCGTTATCTAATTGAGCGTCCACCGCGTCTACGTTGCCGAGTAACGCAGAACAGAAGGAAGAAACTGCTGTTTGATCTCTCTGATTTACACTTGCTCAGTTTCTGCCGGCAAGATTTACAAAATTGAAAACAAGGCTCACGATTTTCTGTTTAGCGGCAGCGTACGGCTTCTCAACGAATTCAACAATCTGGGGTTTCCATTCGTTGGCTTTGCGCTTGAAACTAGCAAAGGGAAACCAAGACGGTAGATTTCTCACTGCGAGTATCGGTAAGTTTTCTGATGTCGGTTCCTTCGTGGAGACAGCACGTACGGAATGGAAAGATGTCAACGGCCCATAGACTGCCGCTGGGAGCGATATTATTGGAGAGAAGCTGCAAGCCGTTCTCTGCCATCGTAATATAGTCCATTCCGTCTGTTTCGACAGACAATCCGTAGATAACTGACAAAGCCATCGCGTTTGCGTAGCTATTTTGGAGGAAAGTCGCGGATTAAGTGGGGCTGGAACGGCCTAAAAAGGTTCTAGAAGCCTTACCGCCTGATATGAAATACATATTCGCTGGGGGAAAGGGCCAAGTTCTTCAATAAAAGTCGACTTTCTGATAGAAGGAGCGGCTCAAAGGTGCGGACGTTTGACGTGGTGAGTGCACGTTGCATGAGTCTGCGTTGGCGCGAGAATTCCTCGTTGTACGACATGAAGGCGATCTACTCGAAGTCAGAAATGTGAGATGGTCTGCTGTATTCTATGAAGCAAGCCGTACCTGAGAGTCACATCCACACCTAGGAGTCGCAGAGATCAGTATGAAGCTGTATGAAGGCGGTCGAAGGTAGGAAAACCATACAAGTCGACGGCCATGACCATGCGAGGTCTGTCACTATACATGGCCCCTCTCTTTTCTAAGAGGTCGACGGTGACTTTCAATGTATTAAGGATGAGAACCCCTTGTCCAAAGATATTTAAAAAGGTCATTGGCCCTGCACAGTAATTGTGTGTCAGAAAGCTCATTAAAGCAAGACAACAGAAGGGCAATGACAAACCATATTCTTTGCTCCATTCGTGTGCAGCAAGCCAAGGTTGGGTCGACGGAAAGTCAAAAACATTTCCGAGTATGGGCCAGGGTGCTGGTCCAGGTGGACGCCGGAGACGGGGCTTGCGGATTCTGTTCCAAACCAGCAGTGTCAACAAGAGTAAAACGACTCCGTATATCATACTCGTCAATGTTCGCGGGTAGGATAACGGCACAGATGTGGTGCAAAAAACGGAGAAGGGGGGGGGCAGGATTTTATAGTAAGTTTGACTCGGAATTAGTTGGGCTGGCGCTCGGCCACGGCTGGTGTGAGAAGCGGCTTGCCTCGTAGTAACCGAGTAATATGCTGCTATGATGCTGTTAGATGTGTTAAAAGAGTTCAGGTTTAGTGAACATGAGACGGTGGATCTTCGTTACTATACTTGGGTTCATCGCCATGAGTGCGGCCTCTAAGTTGCCCGCCGGCCAGAGCCCTTCCTCCGTACTACCGGATCCGCTCTGTCAGGCCAACTCGTGAGTAAACGGAGCGCCACAAGGAGACCCCTCATTTTTGACTCGCTTTCCGGACGAACTGCTGGTCTGAAAGTTGAATTTTTGGGTGCGGTTCAGTGCAAGCGGGCGATCGCTGCGATCACGAATTTGAAGTGGTCCACGTGGCGAATTGATTTAGCAGCGCGTCTGATCAAACTTGAACTTGTGCATCGATCCATTCAATCTTGGTAAAGTACTTGCAAGTATGCCATTGTACGGTAAAGACCACACAGCTGCAGTCACCGACGACAATCCGTATTTTGAGACTCTCGCTGCCCTCGACGCATGGGCAGACAAAAATCCTCACAAGCAGACTGTCTTGGAGTACAGGCCTCGTAGTACAGGAACTCCATCAAAGAGTCCTGGCAAACTATTGGTGCGGACGGTCGCCCATCGTCCTGCGATGCCATACTGATCATTTCCAAAGGTATGCCATGACTACAAGGTTCGTCCCTAATCTCTGTTAGCAACGCTGACGAAGATTGATAAAAATGCCCAACAGGGCGGGTATAAAGAGAAACCCTCTGCATTGGCGTACACCTTCAATTTCTGGCCATATTGCGAGACGTTCATCTAGTAAGTCTTCTCAGTGGTACACTCTTGGGTGAATGTAATCCTTTATGATCTAGCTTTGCTCATCATCGCGTAACTATACCGCCATCCGGCTGGTCTACGGCCGCCCACCGTCAAGGTGTCAGAATGCTTGGAACACTGTGAGTAGTCTCTAAGCATCTAAGGACTATTCATTTACAGTCGACTCTTAGGATATTTGAAGGCTCGGGCGAACCAGACTGTCTGCGCCTTCTCGTCGGCCGTCTCCCTCAAGCCCAAACAGGGCCTGCACGTTCCGCACCAAACGCGCCTCTGCCCGTCTCGCCCTATTATGCTCGCCTACTCGCGAATGTCGCACACCTCCGCGGCTTCGACGGATACCTTCTAAACGTCGAATGCCCTCTGCGAGGCGGAATTGAACAGACAAGGGCCTTGTCTGCCTGGATCACTCTGCTCGAAAAGGAGCTGAAACGCATAGTAGGAGACCATGCACAGGTCGTCTGGTATACTCTTCCTCTTGCCTTACTTCGACAGCATTAACCCATAATTTTTGGAATAGGTATGACAGCGTCATTCTTGACGGTCAATTGCGATGGCAAGACCGTCTAAACAGCCTCAACCTCCCGTTCTTTATCCCATCATCTTCCTTCTTCACAAATTATACCGTAAGTCCCTCCTTTCTATGTCCTTCCTTTCACTCACACATTGCCGCGACCCCCTGCTAGTGGCCTCCTGAAAACCCTTCCCGCACTGCCCAATACTTCCGCGCACTCAACCCCTCCCATCTCACATGCCCCTCACCAAAAGTACTCTCCGACATCTTTGTAGGTATAGACGTCTGGGGCCGGGGTCAACACGGTGGCGGCGGTCTCGCATGCTACAAATCACTCGAGCACATACACCCCGAAGGACTAAGCACCGCGCTCTTCGGACACGCCTGGACCTGGGAGACGATGGAAGAAAAGCCTGGATTCACATGGGAAAAATGGTGGGACCACGAACGTACGCTCTGGGTCGGGCCTTCTGATCCCAGCGCCGTCGCGAATGTTGCCGTGCCCGCCTGGCCCGAGAAGCAGAAACCGTGTACGACGGGTCATGGAGGGTTCAAGCCTGTCGGCGCGTTCTTTGACGTCCTCCCTCCGCCAAACCCTGCTCAGCTGACGTTCTACACGAGTTTCAGCCCCGGCGTGGGCCGTGCATGGTTCGTCAACGGTGGCAAGGTCTTGCAGACCGAGAATGGGTGGACAGACGTCGATAAGAACTGTTCGCTCGGAAATCTCCTTTGGCCGAGTCCTACTCTGACGTGGGAGGACACGGACCGCGCTGATCCCGTCCCGAAAGCTACCTCTATCGTGTGCATGGACGATGCATGGATCGGCGGGAGCTCCTTGAAGCTATCGCTCAAAGTCGCAGGGTCGGACGCGGAAGATGCCTATTTCAGGTGTTTCTGGATCCCCTTCCAGTCCCTCTCTCTTACACCCAAGAAAGCATACACCGTGACGCTCGTGTTCAAGACCTCATCCAGTCATACAGTGGATTTCGACTTGGGGCTCTCCGCGAAGAGACTCGACGGCTCGCCTTCTTCTGGTTATGACAACATCGAAATCACCCCGCTCAACCACCTCTCGGGAGATCTTTCGGGCGGGTGGACAAAATTGTCGATCGACATCGTCGTACCCTCGGACCTTCATACCAGCACGGACGCACTCGTGGCAACAGGGCTCGTCATAGGATTCGCAACCGAAGACCCTACCGTCCCTCTTGACCTCACCCTTCTCCTTGGCTCACTCACCGTCTACCCCTCCCTCCCATCCACCTATACATCCACGCCCCACCCCAAACTCCTCTGGGCCAACTTTGAGAAAACCAAAACTCCCGCTCCGCCTTCGGGCCGCGTACACATCATGTCCATGCCCCGTTCTTCCAACACCAAGAAATTAGTCGGGGACCTCATATGGGGCATCGGCGAACATATCGATGCCGCCACCGCTATCGCCATCGCGGGTCCCGACGACCCGAACCCCGCATGGACGTTCGCACCCACTTCACCTGTGCTGATGTACTTCAACGTTTACGTATTGGCGCATGGTAATGTGGGTGCGGACGCGTTAAAGCCCGAGGATGCGATATTCGTGGGGACAACGGGGTTGAAGGGACGGGAGGAGAGGTTCGTTGTCGATCCGGCGGGGTTGCCGCCGAATGTACAGAGCCCCGGGACGCGCACCGTGCGCTTCTATGTGCAAGGTGTGACGGAGAGGGGAGATGTTTTGCCTTGGGAGGATTGTGTTTTCGTTGACGTTGCTATGTAGTCAACCATTTAGACGAGGCAAATTTGTGGGCCGTAGCATGTAACTTGTAGGAAGTTGCTCGTGTTGTAAGATTTAGCGATCTGTGAGCAGACGGATGTACAGTATTATACCATGTAGGCTGCTAGAGGGCTTACGGTGACCCATCTAGGAGCTTGAGGTTTATTTACTCACGAAAGTCATACTATGTTGCTGTATATATATAGAAAGATTGGTATTTTGGGACTGGACTAATGATAAACAACGGCATGCCATGGGAATACACGAACGAACGAACAAACTAGCAAATGAATGAAAGACGACAATTAGACAACGATTTCGTATTGATACAATCTTGCGATGATGTCTGCCTGAGACACAAGAACAGCTAAATTAGGGAGAATCCCTATCTGTATCATCAAACGATACCTCATCCACAAACTCTCGCACCGTCTCCTTTAGCTCTCCCACCAAATCTGAACGATCCCAGTCGGACCGATGCCGCCAGACACACGCCAGACACATCGCACGCAGCTGCTCGAGCTGCTCGACGTTCAAAGACTGAGTGCGGTCGCGCAGGTCGGTCCTCAGGTCTTCTACGCGTTCCAAATCGACGTGGAAATCTGGGAGGGGTGTGGGAGTGCGTTCTATTTCTATAGGCTCTGGAGGCTGTGATGGCTCCTCAAGAGTGAGTTGTTCTACCGGAGGTTGGCCCTCTGTAGCAGCGTGTTCCGTGTCGATAACCATCGGCTGAGAAGCCGCATTATCATGAACAGGACTGGGTATTGACGACTGCATTATAACATCTGATGGAGCGAGCGGCGAGATAGTTGTAGCCTCGGCCACAGGAGGTATTGAAGCCGCTTCTGAAAGCTGAGATAATGCTGAAGGACCTGCGAAGGGCTGCTCGGGGGATAACAGGGGATTCAGCAGCGCTGGATCAAAGCCCGACCGTCGAGGAGGCTCTTGCATGGACAACATAGGGGCAGGATCGTTGGCATGTGGGGTTGGCGACGGTGGGTCATCTTTCTCGTCGATGTTATCGACAAATCGGACAGCAAGCAATCGTTGAGGCGTGCCCATATGTTCACCTGGGGGACCCTCACCGTCCAACTCGTGGCTTGATACCCTCGACCGTTTCGCATTGGGAGCACCACTGCCTTCAGCCTCCTCCGGCTCTGCGGTAGCTTCCGTCGAACGCTGTCTCTTCAATCGACGTTCCAGCTTTAGAGGGTCAGTGATGGAGATCTCAAGCGGTTGGCCGTTATTTCGCGCACTTCTTCGCGGTGCATTTGGAGCGCCATTCTGAGTGTCACCGTCCATAGCTCTGTCCTTCTCCTTGCTCTTCCGTACGGCTTCTCGCCGCTTGGATTCTCTCGCTGCCATCCTTTGGCACTCCAGCCGGAAATGAGGATCGAAGTCCTGAATGCTGACTTCTGCCGCAGTTAACATGGCCTGCGCGCGGAATAGCCTCTCAGGATCCTCGTTCGCACGAACATAAGTGTTGTGGACAATCTTGCGTATATCGTCAAGGAAGTCGTCAGGAGTAAGGTATTTAGTCTTGTACAGATCAAGATGCATATGCTCAAGATCCATATCGAAGAGCTGGGGTTGGGCTTGAACTTGCTGTTGCACTGGCTCTTCATTAATCCCGTTGATAGCATCCACATCAGTTGACATTGGCTCGTCGACTACCTGCTCAGTGCGTTCCTCATTGACAACATCGACCTCATTCCCATTGGGATTGCTGTGAACTTCCACGGTCGTTGTCACTGTTTCTACCTGTTGGATTGGTTCCACATCGAAATTGTATTCTTCCTGGGTGAGTGTAAGCGAAGATACTCTAGATATATTATTAATTGTACTCACCATAGCTTTCTTTGTGAAACGCTTGAACTTTCGTTTCAATTCGGTCAAAATTGGCCCCAGGCGATATTTGAGCAGCGTGATGATGCGTTGATCGCTTTCGTCTTGCAATGCCAACTCTGCGGCAGTAGGCGCCCGGGGCTCCAGTGGAGGCGCAATTAGAAGTTCTTCAAGGACGCGTTTCTTACGCTGGATGCCGTCTGGAAAGTGATTTGGTGGTCGCAGCACGTCCTTGATCAGACCATCGAAGAATTGTTCCCTTTGGTCTCCATTCGGATGACTTAAGTGTACGCGATTTTCTTTAGTCGGGCCAAACCATGCTCTAACATCCCGCGGGAGCGAATTGAAGGAACCATCGACGACGGCTAATAAAAGAACAGGGTCTGTGGGAGCTAGGCCGTCAAGCATAGCACGAACAGTAGTTCTTGCTGTCTCAGATACGGCAGCGCACCAAGCCAACAGCGATGGAATATATATCACCGAGGGCTGATGACGTTTTGCTTCGACGAACAACTGAACGATCGCGGCTTCGGTTGTCTGGAAACAAGAAAGATTTAAGTTGAAACCTCGAATGGTAGTAGGATACAGTACGAACGCGAGTAGAGTCGCTCATGAGATTTGCGAGGTCGAGACTCTGGACGTGGAAGCTTTCTAGATGGTGTATAGCTGCCGCGGCGACATATCCCTGACCCATACCTATAGCACCATGAAGAACTACCCGCGGGCGATATACCCGCAGTGTCTCCATCGCTGCGGTGAGATTAGACCTAGCGATCATAAATTCTTCAAAACTAACGACGCACATTGCAATAACATTTCACGCTCCAAAGCACCCTCGTTGTCGCCGTCCTCCCACTCGGCTTCTTCGAGTGCAGTCCTCTTCTTACCAACAGGAAGGACCTTGCTGACGACTTCTTTAATTCTCTGTAGGGCATCCCGAAGCAGGGGCATCAGCTGGTCCGGTAACGGCGAAGCTGCAGGCGCCGTTGCACGTGCAGAAGAGGGTATCATTTCTACTCACATTTGTGAGTATCCCAGTGATCAGGGACATGCGGATTGCATCACGTACTTTTGACTGAGATCATGAAATCACGAAGTTCGATGCTAATGGACTCTGGTTGTAGAAGGAGGCGATCGTTGGATTTGTATATCTGCGGGTATCGTCTTTGAACAGCGTTTAAAGCTGCTTCCGTACAAAGAGCCTGAGCGGCGAAGATTATCAATATCATACCGCAACCTCAGACAGGAGGACGCACCCGTAAGTCAGCCCCACCGTAGCCCTTTGTCAACTTTGCCAGGCCTTTGGATTGTTCTTCGCCTTTCTCGTCCTCCCATCCTGCCCATTTTCGTGTCATGATCCTTAATATTCGCTCTCTTGCATCAAGGCTTGGTAGGGGAAAATAGAACTCCCTGTCAAATCTTCCCGGGCGCCTCAAGGCGGGATCGACTGCATCTGGTCGATTTGTCGCACCGATAACGACGACCTGTCCACGGCCATCCATCCCGTCCATAAGGGCTAACAGCGTAGAAACAATTGATGCATGGATTTGGTCTTGCTTCGACGAGCGGACCGGTGCCAGACCGTCGATCTCGTCGAAGAAGATGATACTCGGCTGGGAATTCCTTGCTTCTTCGAATAGTAAACGAAGTTGTCGTTCTGCTTCACCGACCCACTTTGATAGACAGTCGGCACCCTTACGCATAAAGAATGCTACACATATATTCAGTAACATGGTGTTTAAACGCTGTGAAAACTTACAGATCCCTTTGCCATTCGAGCGACAGCTAGCAGCCAATGCGCGTGCTAAGAGCGTCTTTCCAGTTCCGGGGGGTCCATGGAAGAGGACGCCACGAGGAGGGGTGAGATTGAACCGTTGGAAGATTTCGGGGTATAAAAGAGGGAGGAGGGTCATTTCCTTGAGGGCGTTGATATCTGTCACAATAAAACACAAATTCACATTGAAGATCTAGATAGTGACATAATTTAAATGACATACGATCATCCAAACCCCCTACTTCATCGAAAGTCACATTCTGATCCACTCCGAGAGGGTCGGTATCAGCCAAAGCTTAACTGATCTCAGTATAGACACATAAGGCATAGATATATAACATACATGCATCCCCAATCTTGCCTAAATTCGATGGAGTACCAGCAGCGGCCGCGAGGTCTGATGGTAAAAGGCCACCGGCACCAGCACTTCCAGCAAAGATACCCCCTGATGCACCGACACCAAAGTTCTTTCTTGGAGTACGAGTAGCATGGTCGGAATCCTACATCACGATGGTATTGAATGATGCATTGCCAAATAAAATGAAGGAAGCTACGCACAGAATCATCACCGCCCATCCACCGGCTCAGTTCAGCACCCGAAGCACTCCATCCAGGAGCCTTAATTCGATTCCCACCAAAGCGAGCATTCGGACGGCCCACATTTCGAGGTTTTGGCGGTGGTCTCATTTCCTCCAGCGGCGGCGGGATAGCGTAGTTGATCTTTGCTCTCTGTCTCAGCGCATACTTGCGGCCATCCTGCTCAGGCTCTTGGTCAATTTCGCCTTCGGCGTCCGCTTCGCCCTCTGCATCCAGGTCTCCGTGCTCTGGTTCAGGGCTGGTTCCTGGTGCATCGTCTATGGAGCCGTCCGCAGATGCTGAGCTTGATCCAGGCTCGTCGACATAGATGTCTTCATCCTGTTCGCCTTTCGCGCTAGATCGTGTCCGCCGCGTATTGTTGGGTCGTGAAGAGGTACGCCTTGAAAGTTGTGTGCGTGAGGACCTGCGACGAGACAGCCGATTTCCAGTAGTGCCATTGCTAGTAACAGTGGGCCTGGTTTTGTTTCGACTCCGAGTGTCATAGCGACCGATACCAGCTTGTCCTTCCTCGTCACTGACGATGAACCCGTTGAGTTTGTTTTTGCGGGTACGTAAGGCATAACGAGCCCCGTGGCCTTCTTCATCCTCGTCGTCAACTTCGGGTACCCCGTTGGTACGTGGCGACGGTCCTTCGATGTCAGTCTTCCGATCGAGAAAATTAAGCTCATCCTCGCTCGCTGATTCCTTGTAAGACATCCTCGGGATTTTACGCCCTCTCGAGGATCTCGCGTACTGTATCGGCTTCTCCTCCTCTTCCTCCTCTTCCTCTGGCACATTACCAGGATCTTCAGCTTCTACTGACGCATTGCTCGCGTGATATTCCGAGCCTGAAGCGATTGAGTCTACCCGATGGCGAGCGGAACTGCGAGTACTGGGAACCATGGGTGGGATCTTGATCCGTAAAGGATTGCCGGGAGACGTAGGTGATTGGTAAGATGGATACTGCTCAAACCCAGGGAAAACAAAGGAGGACGGAAGTTGATTTGGGACCAAGAGACTAGGGAAATTATAGGTGGAATTATTGTGATTGGGACCGTTGGCTTGCATGGAACGAAACGAAACGAGAGGCTGCAAGACCAACGTTGGCACTTGCACTTCTCCGTTCTATCCTTCCTCCTAGATGTATGCCTTTGAGTTCAGCAGTTGAGTCGTCGTGGTTGTCGAGCAGGACGTCTGAGACAGTGAGCTCCCCGTAATTGGCAGATGAACATTCCCAAGCCAAAACCAGTGTGGCGGTAGTGTGTTTGGCTTTGTTTACATCCGGTGGCGGTGTCTTATCGGAGGAGGAGGAGGAGGAGGAGTAGGATTTTTTTCTGACACCGACTAGCGCTAGCTTACATAGTACATCTGTATCTAGATATGTCGGGCAGTGGATCCGGCGCCGTTCTCCCCGGGCGGATACGAGCCTCCTTGTAAGTTAAACTACTCTGGGTGCATCAAAACCCCCCAAAAACCCTGTGGGAAAAATGGAGGGAAAGCTACCACAGTAAACTCTACGGGTAAGGACTAACTACTGGATCCAGATCTCTGTAAATCCAGGCTACTCCGCACCAGAGACCCGCTCCGCGAGGGTGAAGTCCTCCGGTACCCATCATGGCGCAGTTCCAACATCTGGAATAAGCATTGGCACCTCCGCACAGAGCATGAAGACCTCGTGAACATACGCGCCCAAGCGGTCGATTGTTGCATCGCGCGAGAGCAGTGCTTGCAAGAAACCTAGGTCTGTCGTT
>MLYV02001342.1:0-61853 GCA_001913855.2 Hermanssonia centrifuga
GTATAGTTGACAATATTAGATACTGTGTTATTAGATACTGTGTTATAGTGACTGCTATAAACTTGGGTACAGATGACTATCTATTTTGGATACTGTGCTACATTGTCAGCTATTAGCAGATATGACAGTGGTATAGCTTAGAGCTAAAGCTGGTCTCTGCCATGTCTTTGCCGAAAGCAGATACTATAGTAGTGTATCTTAGTGTTGAAGCCGGCCTCTGCCTTGTGTCTGCTGTTAGCAGATACTGTGGTGGTGCAGCTCAGCTCTGCCCTGTGTCTGCTATTGGCAGACACTGTGGTGGTGCGGCTCAGCGCTAAAGGCTGTGTCTGCCCTGTGTCTGCTGTTGGCAGACACTGTGGTGGTGTAGCTCAGCGCTAAAGCCTTAGGGTGAGCTTCTCAGCGGCTGCTAGGGTGAGCTTTACCCTCAGAGGCCTCATAACCCGCTTTACCCTCAGAGGCCTCATAACAAAACAGTACTATAATCATTGTCACCAGGGCTGTTGTCCATGTCCAACAAAATGCAAAAAATCCAACACATAGATGAAGTAAACAGTACTATAATTCTAAGTTGGTTGGCAGGTGTTCTGCTGGTGCTATCTATGTACAGTATCTATGCACAGTACACTCACATGGTATCAATACTACAAATATCATATCCAGTCATTTACAAGATAAAAGATTGGGCCCCACGGAAAGCCTTATAGGTGTTGTACAATATATCAAAGTGCTGCATAAAGCTCAGTAGCACGTAGCTATGGGGAATTCGGTGGCGATGAGTTGGTAGAATGCTTACGGCGGTAATACATTATTAATTCCTCAGATTGTCGCCAGATATACTGCCGCACGGCAGCAAGTGTCATATCAAGTGGTAGGACGGCATCATGGCAAAGAATCTCAAACTCCTCTTCTGGGCGAGGACGCATGTCTCCTTCGCGCGGTCGTCCGACGGAGGACATTGATCTTGCGTCAAAGGATGATCGGGGTGTGTTGGCGGCGGTGGCTGCGCGCGAGCCGGCTGTAATCCTATCGAGTTTGTCCTGTACCTGAATGGATGACATATCAGACAGAACTATAACAAGACAAAACTGGTACATGCGTACATGTTGTGTTAACTTTCTCACCCTCAGGAAGCGACTGGCGGTGAGCTTTGACTGAGAGCTAGCATAGCAGACGCGATCAAACTTTGTGACAGCAACATCTAAGGAGTAGAGAGCGTACGTATTTAACAGCTCCGGAAGTTGTTCCTCGTGTGGGCTTCTACTTGGGTATGGAAGCAATATAAAGCTGACCTTGACCGTGGGTATGGTAGGAACCTTGTTGATTAATAGATATTCCAGTAGCCAAAACGGCATCACTTGCTCCAATGTACGACAGTCAGCCCCCGTACTCGATACTTGACCCCGGTACAAGGTTGTCCAACCGGATGAGCACTCTTCTGAAATCAATATCGATGTGTTCGCAGGAATAGAAAGCGACGGGACCTCGCTCGAAGTCGGCGGGGTGAGCGGACTTGAGAGTAGTATCTGCAGCGGGGTTTTCTGTGGTGAGTGCTTGACAATGCCCTGTGAATATCAGTTAGCACTCGCTACCCTTAGAATTTCAAGATGCATACCGCCGGACTAGTAATTATGTCTGGAATTGGTGGCGCATTCGGTGATCCAGGGCCGTATTCGGTCCCTTGCCGTCGGGTCCCCTTACCAAATGCTCGTATGCGGCCTATGAATCCGCCAGCACTCGGAGTACTGGGAGTCGCGGGCACTTGAGTATCTATCGGTTTTGGTGTAGTTCCTGGCGCACCCCATCCAGAGAAGTCATCGGGTGAAGGAGGTATGGGGGCCGTCGTGACCGACGGTCGTCTAGCGCGCAACGAAAAATAGTCCGCCTCGCTCCTGTATGGCAACGCATGATCAGTCGTTGCAGAACGGCGAGGCATCGGGGTTGTCTCATTGCTGAATGGTGACTGCGGAATGGGGGAGAGAGGCATTTCATGTATGCCTGCAGTTAAGGAGATCATTGGCGTCATCAGTGGCGAAGCGCGGACAGTTGAGGTTGCCACTGGCGATACTGCTGGGACCATAGTGGGGGATGCGATAACTATGGCACTTTTCATGCTTACTGATTTCCCAGATGTCTCAGACGACGATCGTGGGCGCCCCTCCGGCGAATGACCGCCAACTTGAATATCAATGTGAGTAGGTGCAGTCCCACGGTGCAGTCGGTGAGTTTCTGGGATGTGGATGGGCCGTTTCGCTCCTGCACGCTGTTGTTCTCGAATAAACTGAATGAAGAGGTTCCGGAGCACCCACTTCCCTACGTTGACTATTCAAGCTATGATAAGACAACCTGAAACTGCCAAAATGACCGCATGTACTTACTACGCATTTCGTCGCCAAAATGTCGATCTGAACTGTAACCTGCCTCATCCGCGTATATCTCCGATTCGAAACAACGATCGTTGAGATGGACGGATAGCAACCCTGTCTTTGTATCAACGCTTGCCCATGATACCACGACGGCCTCGCCTTCGATACGCTCCTTCACTGTTTCAAGCGCCTCTCTTGGACTTCTCTCTTGCTCTGCAACGCTCCCACTTCCAGAGCTTCCGCAAAAGCTTGCTTCAGCAATATCTTCGCATGCGTACCGACCCAAGCACACCCCACGTATGAGATTCCAGACAGCAACCTCCCCTGCAGTGTTCACTGTCAAGGCATGGAGTCTATCATTCAGGACAGCCGAGCGTACGAGGCCGTGGTCGCCATGAATAACTTCATCGGGTACGGTGTGAAGAGGTACTGCGTCGGAGGCAACCTCACGCTCCTCGTAATCTATCCGTGCGGTACGTAGAGGGTGCAAAGTCTCCTCTGCAGCGCGCGAATGTAGCGTCTCTGCGTTGACGGGGCTTATACTCCTGGGAGGATTAGTGGTCGGGAATATGGATTGCAGAGGGGACCGTATAAGGCGTGGCACAGACATGACGGACGCTGCTGAGTAAAGAGTGGCGATTTCGGGATCGCGTCCTCGGGACATGCCAAACCCACCAAAAGATTCATTTGGAGAAGTCAACTTCACAAGGCTTTCAAACTGAATTCCGTACCACGTCTCTTCCCCTTCGCGTTCCAAGTCCTGTTGAACCATAGATCCTGTAGGATCGGTGACAGATATCGACATGGATGATTGGTGTCTTTTTCCAAATGGAGACGGGCTAGATGACTTCGAGTGAGGACCGGATGACGACCTTCGGAGAGAATGTGGCGGGGAATATTGGGAAATATTAGATGGCGATACGTCAGCACCGCTCTCGTCAAACCCGACTGCAAGAGTAGTAGCCCTTGTCGCACGTCTTCCTGGTAAAAGCCATCGTCTTATACTGGAGGTCCCAGAGGCGGTCCAGAGAAGATTGTCATCCATTGCGACGATCTTGTTGATTCCATCCTCCGTGCGATCCGATTCCTGACAGATCACAACGCATTCTCCTTCCGACATATCCGAGCATCCCTCCATGTCAACCTTGCATACAATACCCGATCTGTCGCCCGAATAGAATATCTCCAAAGATGGATGCGATGAAAATAATGACCACACAGATTCGGTATGGTGAGTGAACGTGTGGAGACATTTCTGCGTGGCGAGCGACCATAGCTTGACAGATGCTATGGAATAGTAAACATCATGTTTGTTTATCTCTGTCAAGATAAAGCACTAACCATCTGCCGACCCAGTGAGCAGCTATAGAAGTGTTAATTTGGAGATTGCAAAACGTCAATTGGGTGCACCTAGACTCACGTATTGCGCATTGTCAGATATGAGGATTGTGCGTATGTTGTCTGTATGTCCGACCAACTTTCCCGTTCTCTTGCCAGACCTCGGATCCCACATTCTGATAACTCTCTCCGGAGAGCCCGACGCGATTATAGTGCCATACGGGTCTGCGGCTAGAGCGTATACAGATGCCTTAGGTCCCGCTGACTCCGGCGGATTTAATGTGGTCAACGGCTCTTGGCTGCCACGGCCAATATCCCACAACTTGATCGTTCTGTCGAAGGAACCCGACGCTACCCAATGCTGTTCGCGGCTATGATCACAGAGGTAAATACCGCCACTAGAAGTAGCAAGCAATGACTCACCAAAGGCTAAGGCACCGTACGTAGTCAGCATGAGAACCGAGAGTTATGGGGTCAGTTGGAACAGCTGCATGTGGTGACCAAGCCTTGACCGTACCATCAGAGGAGGCTGAGACCACTATGGAGAGTGTAAGCTCAGGGTAGAGATTGAAACCCTGTGACATACCAGTTTGATTATAGTTGCACAATAAAAGGTCGTTGACCCAGTCCGTATGCGCCTGGACACATTGACGAAACTGCGACATCTAGAGAGAATAAAGATGAGACAGGTGTATAAGGGTGTGTGAATGATGTAAGCAAATAGACGGTCTCATGAAGTTAAGAGCTTCGAGTGCCGCAATGCATACAGAATTGCTCAAGGTTTCACTTTGTATTCAACGACATGAAGACACCATACGGGCTACAAAAAGAGCCGTATGAAAAAGAGACTCACTTTGCCAGGCGAAAAAGCCTCCATGTCTGTCTCCCATTGCTCCTCAAATGGAATTTCTGCCTCTGCGCCCTGTCTTCTTCGGCGTCCACCAGTATTTACTTGGACATCTCCCAGAATATCCCCATCGCGGCTTCGCAGCTCTTCTCCGTCCTGTGTGTCTTCCTCTACAATGTCGTCCGCCCAGCCTGTCATTATTTCCCAATGCCCTATGGGTCGGTGTAAGGCGCTGTTGCTGATTCCATAACGCTGGGATCGCTTCTTCGTGATGATATTGAGGTCCCAGGAGATAACGAGGCCGTCTCTACCGCCGCTGTACAAGATACCTTCGGGACTGTTGTGTCCCACAAGCTGGGTCGATGTATCTAAGACAAGAGATGCCACGCCGAGCCTATGTCGAGGATGCTGTGCCCATTTGGAATGAAGATCGTCTGGAACGGCTGCAGCTGTTCGTGCGGGTACGAGCAGAGGTCCCGGCCCCCCACTTCGCGATGCTCCTTGAGGTGGGAGCTGTAGCCTTGGAACAGGGCTTGACGGCGCCGGTATGATATAGCTGATTCTTCGACGAGGTGCAGGCGTAGGTGCCATATTATCGTGTAAGTTTCATGCACGCAGCCTCTCCAGAGCGTTGAACCCGACTTAGCCGCTCTCCCGCGACAATCTAATCTTATCATCTTTCAGCGTCTATGCCACATATTTTTATCATTATTGCTGTTATTTCCTGCAGACCTGAAACTGATTTTCTCCTTCTCAAGTACCACCACGCTAGCTCGGAGGAGTATCAAGTGTTCTCCCCCTCCTGAAGGTCTATATCAAATAACCTGGTCAGTAGCATCAATGCGCCGCGCTAGCAAGTCTCCGGCCCGCAAGCTGTACACGCTCCGAAACAGCGTATCTTAGCATATCTCGTACAAGCATGCCACTTTAGTGAATCGGCTCGGACCCAGCATCCAAACCGCCGTACCGTGTGACTGGTAGGCAATGTGCAATACACCATTTTCTCACTTGGTCTTCTGGTCTTAATCTAACCTAACAGCTACTCAATCTCAAACGAAAGGTCCTTCTTTGTTCCTGATCTTCTTATTAGTAAGTGTTACCCCGTATCGCGGTCAAAGGAATACTGTATCATCATAGCCGCCATACCAAGAAAGATGTACCGAACACTCATCATTTAAGGAAGGTTTCATGATTGCCAGTCCCATATAGATGTTCTGCCAGTGCTCACTAGGATCGTACATAGCGCAACCGTAGTCAAAGTGATTGCTAGCCCCGTCCGATGACAGTATGCGACGGAGGAGAAATATGGTTGGAGTTGGTACTGGTTTATATTACATTTAATTATCCAAATTTGATCCTGCAAGTCTAGTCCGGCTTTTATCTGCAGCTCCTTGCTCATCGGTGTGCAGGCTGCGACGCAGATGCCGATCTTTTCCCTCTCAGTGCTCTCTTATACTCCGACGAATATACATGTAATAATAGAGTGTCGTTACAAGATGAAAATGGTCATAAATTTTAGCTAAACGGCGAGGATTGATGGGATGTCCAAATCTGGGACGTGTGCCTTGGCGGGTAAACCGGCGCGACGAATGGTTCTTTGGCGCTTAGCGTAAACGGTGGACGTTCTGCATCTCTCATCGCTTTGACATTCCCGACGACACACTCATCATCGCCCACGACCTCCTGTCCGAGTAGTGCTCGTCGTCGACGTCGTGGAGAGCTAGCGCTGCTTTCGCTGCTTCAGTGCCCTCCTGAGCCCGCAGCATGGCCATTACAAAATGGATACCCTTCGGCGGCACACAGAATTCCAACAGTCCTGCAATCCCACAACCTCAGGAACCATTATCCGTTGTGACCGCCGCGGACGCCAAGCAGTTTGGGCTGGAAAATGTGCGTGGCATACACCTTTTGTTTCGCATTGTACTGATACGAAGTAGTTTGGGAATACCTGGTATGCAAGTCTTCGCTGCTTTCACCGGTCATTTTCGGACCACGTCCGTGGTCCTGCTCTCTTCTCTATGGGCTTCTGCGCTGTTCCCTTCATCGCTTATTCCTCTCTATGATATTGCTATGCTCTTTTTGCAAGCGCACTCACCTTATCCAACAAGTCTCGGATGAATTGCGTTAGCACGGAAATCACCATGTGGTACACAAACTGTGCCTTGACTGTGTACGACTTAGCCACTCAATCTGAGCGGAAGTGGTACTATTTACTTCTGTCTGCTTATCTCCACCCCAGCTTCTTCTATAAACTGATGCGCATCATTTTAACATTGACAGTTACGCCAATTCCGTGCTGCAAGCCCTTTATTTCTGTGGTCCATTCAGGGATTTAATCGTACAATACCCTGACCCCTCCTTTCCAGATGTCTCACTCCCTCCACCCGCTCTTCCTCTCCCTCTTTCCGCCCCCTCATCCCCTCCAAACCACCCCCGGCCCAACCCGAGACGCAAACTCTCCGTTTCGGAAAATTCTCACCAACCCCCGCCATTATCGTGTTCGGCGACCAGCCCAAGCACCCCCGGACTACCGATACCGCCATCACCGCCCACCCTTCTCTCCGCTCTCCGTTCTCTTTATATCCACATCAGTCGGAATCCAGCGGACAAGGGGACGGTCGCGCCACGCGCGTTCATCGACAAACTCAAGGAACTCAATGAGCTCTTTCGTTCGTCTATGCATCAAGACGCACACGAGTTCTTGAACTACCTGCTAAATCAGATCGTGGAGGAGATTGACGAGGATAGAAGGAAAGCAAATAGCAATAGCATAGGAAATGGCAACGAATCTGTCGGATGTACACCATCAGGCGAAGACCGTACGTCGATCTATCACCGTCCTTGTTTTTACATTCATCAATATCCGCTCAGTTTCAGCTTCTGTGGGATCTCTGTCATCGCTTGCGCCGCCTACGAGTACGACCTCAACCTCCACGACACATGCTGCTGTAGTATCTGACTCTACTCTCGTTCATCGGCTATTTGAAGGTGTTCTCACAAGTGAGACCCGATGTCTTACCTGCGAAACTGTGTCGTCACGGGACGAATGCTTTCTCGACCTCTCCATCGACATTGAACAAAACTCCAGCGTTACAGCGTGTCTACGGCAATTCAGCGCTAGCGAAATGCTGTGTCAGAAGAACAAGTTCTTCTGCGACGCTTGCTGTGATCTTCAAGAAGCCGAGAAGCGGTATGTTGTCCTATTCGCTTCCCTTGCGCGTCGACACAAATCTGATCGCTTGCTTATTTCTAGGATGAAGATCAAGAAACTACCCAACATTCTTGCGCTCCACTTGAAGAGGTTCAAATATCAAGAGGATGTAGGAAAGAATATCAAGCTCACGTATCGCGTAGCCTTCCCATTCGAGCTGCGCCTCTTCAATACCGTTGACGATGCCGAGAATCCAGATCGGTTATACGAGCTCTTTGCTATTGTTGTGCACATCGGGAAGTGCGTTGTTGATAATTCTCGCGTCGTTCAAGCATATCTGATCTTTCCTCCTATTTTAGTGGACCATATCACGGGCACTATGTTAGCATAGTTAAAGCTCGGGGTACATGGTACCTCTTCGATGATGACAGCGTTGAGGCCATAAAGGAATCCGAAATACCCAAATATTTTGGAGAGTCTAATGCGGGATCAGCCTACGTCTTGTATTACCAGGCAATGGATCTAGATGTCGCGGCGTTGGGCGTTCGCCCACCAGCCTCGACAGCGTCATCCGCCACGCAATCAGGCGACTCAAATACGGGGCTATCTGCAGCATCTACGGCGCCTCTTACATCTACATCTGAGAGCCCGGAACTTGACCCAATGTCCCCAACGCTGCCACCGGGGCTTTTGGTACCTGGTACTACGCCGTCTCCCTCACCATCTCCTCCGACCTTCACATCTCCATTGATTGGGTCTCCTCCGTCACAGCAACCACAGCTCTATGTTCAAATTCCAGGTACATCGCCCGAATCCACCCGCACTCCTACATCCCCGCCTCCTCCTGGAGGCTCATTAACCCGTTCATCATTCTTCAATTCTATCCGACGCCCTCCGTCTATACCATCGCGTATCCGCTCCGGAAATGGTAATAGTTCGGAGAACAGGAAAAGTGTGGTTCATGCTCCTCCTGTCCCTCCTATACCTCTCGCACCGGGTTCTGGTAGTTCTATTGATGGGGAGGCCAATATAGACGCCGATGAACTACCGATCCCCGCGCTGCTGCCATATGGATCCCCTCCGTCTGTTGTTAGCTCATCGCAACCCAATGGGAAAGAAAAGGACAAATCGTGGTTCAAAAGGAAGAGTTTCCGTTCAGACAAGCCCCCTAGTAGTATGGCCCCAGATTTTGCCGAAAGGAGCGCTTCTGCCAGTGCAGTGGGGGAGGACATGAGCTCACCGTGGTACAAGCCTACAAAACGTGTCATGCGCCGTGCATCAGAGGCTGGGTTATCTGACTATCCATCATCGATAGGGATGCCATCCTCTGCTCCTACATCCTCTGTAATGACGCATATGTCTTCTGCATCCCCTTCTTTGCGGCCGGTACCAGAACATAAAAAGTCTACACCGGAGTTAGCTGCTGTCGAACGGTCGGAGCGGCGGTTGTCCAGACAGCGACCATCAACCGCCGGTGCTACAGTCGGACGGACAAGTGCTGTCGTTGTACCTCCACTCCCACCTATACCGCCGACTCCTGTGCGACAGCCTCCATCCGACCAGTTTACTGATAAGACAGAGGCTCCGTCGCAGCTTGAGGAGAAGAAGGTCGAGGTTCCTGACGACAGGAGAGATTGGGGTCCGATGAATGGAGTAACACACAATCAAGTACACCACAGACCTCACACTTCGCATTCGCCAATATCTCCGTCTGGCTTAAGTTTCTCTGCATCCAACGGGACATCGAGTACTCTGGGCACCAACGCTGGCGAGAGTACCAGCACGGTTTCGTCGACTGGTGCGACGAAGCCGAAACGAGCCACCAGAAAGCTGAGCCTTTCGGCGCCAATGCTCGGATTTGGCAGGAAGGACAAGGACAAGCGTCCCCAATCTCCTGCTACAATGCTTGCTTTTAGGTAGACCCACCTGCTAAGAGTCATAATGTACAATTGTAGACTTACAACGATATATCATCACACATAATCACTCTCGCTTTCGTCAATGTATATGATCGCTGCAATTACCAACCATGTCTCGTTTCTTTCATTCAGGACTTTTTCTCCCATCCACTCTCTATACGTTGTAAATTAAGAATGCTAAGTAAATAATCTGCTATAGTTCTTGATGGTACAGGACAAGTTTTGCCCAAGTAAAACGGGATAAATAATGAAACGGTGCAACGGGTATTACAAATGGGCGTGCATTGGAGTTTATAAACCAACCTCGCAATGTGACCTGGCTGACTACTTAGTATTATATTTCACACATGGTATTCTCTCATCATGGGCGGCGGTTTTGTAGAATGTCACTGACCCTCAGAGGCTCCCCATTCCTACTAGTTGTTAGGCCGAACTTCCACGTACACTTGGACTCGGCGTAGAGCCACCGGATTCTATCCATAGAGGCCCATCATTCAAAGTAATCTCTACATAGTATTCTAAGGTTTGGGATACATTCCGGGGAACGAGTGGTCCCGTTTTGCTGAACTAGTATCTCCCAGACGTTGACGGACTGCGCAGAACTAGCCTTGCCTTTGCATGCCTGGCTAGTTTTTGTATTGCTTATAAAGAGGCACGAAGTCATTGGCACGATTACCACGCAAAGGCCGGGGTCTCGAAGATTCTAGCCACAAGTTTTGCAAACTATGGAACTTCTGCGTTTTCTGCCTTGAACAGTAACGCAGAATCGAGGAGAATCGAGGTCGTCCCGATGTTCTCTTCATCTGTCACTCGGATCCCCTTCCAGCACAACCTACTTTGCGTTTCTTCACCTTACTTCTTTCGTAACTCTCTTTCCGTTCCCGATATTCACAAGATACTTGTCGGACGTCGTTCAATACAATTAGCCTCCATCTGCATTCGCCGACTTGGAGTTGCACGTAGCAGCGGCATCGATCTCAGGAGTCAAATCCTAATTTCCGTTCCGCTCAGGTTATTAAGCCTCGATGAATCATTCGTAAAGTCGCTGAATATACTATGAGCATACCACCGTATCGCCAGTGAGGTGGATGCTGGCGTAATCACTAGTTGGCCCTTTAGATATCTTGCATCTCTTTCTGCAGCTCAGCTATTTATTTATTGAACTTGTTCAGTAATTACGAAGCTGTATACGATAAAGATAATGCGCTGAGACTTCGGGGTACTTACTGTGTGTCAATTCTATGTATGCAAAATTCATAACGTATAGTGTCCTTCAGCACGTCATGCAATAGTCCGTTTCGCTCTCCAGCGGTTTTACGACTTACCATCCTGATTAAACGAACGTGATTCCCCCTCCAATCCTTACATGATCACACAATCCTTGTCCCTGCCTTTCCCCGACCCTGAATCGCTCCCATCGTTATCTCGATGGAGGACGGCGCCTGGCCCGCCAGGTGTAGCGATAGGGCCTTTACTACTGCTCTTGAGCCGTTGCGCTGCACGTTTGTCTCCTAGGTCCGCAGCGCGTTTATACCATCTGATCGCTCTACATGACAAATAAACCACCGGTCATTAGCGAAACTCAAGAAATAGAGTACAGCGCATAGAATGGATAGTGACAAAAACGGACGTACTCTGGCAGCTCTGGCTCGGTACCGATGCCGACTTCTGAAAAGTATCCTACAGCGTACATCGCCTTGACCAACCCGGCCTCCGCCGCCTTCTTCGCCCATAGGTAGGCTTCAGTATCCGATTGTGGGAGGACCCCAGGGGAACCGACGAGGTACCACGCGGTGAGAGCGAAGCAAGCGTCTCGATGGTTTTGTTGCGCGGCGATGTTCTATCAATATCAGGTTGGTGAGGAGCACGTTCAAAAGGTATATTAAGAATGGAATAAGGATGGTGAAACGGGGATGTAGCGCAGAAAGGGGATGATACTATAAATTAAAGGTGAAAGAAAACGGGGGAACACCAATGTACGCAACAAGAAATAAAAACGCACATAGTAGTGTATTGACAAGGCCGGATCTTGAGGGCAACCCATCTTCCCATACTCATAACACTCTCCAAGCTTATACGCACTTGGCGCGTATCCCAACTCGGCCGCTTGAGCCAACAACTCGGCCGCATACTCATTATCCACGAACAAGACGTTGTCCACGCCTCGTTCATGCAAGAGCGCCAGCTCATGCAATGCATGGGGAAATTCTGCTGTGGCGTGCTCTGCCGACCTCTTCAACCACTTTACACCCTCCTTTGGACTCTTTGATAAACTTAGTTCGCCATTCAACTCTGCGATACCGAGACGGTACATCGCGCCTGGATGCAGCGCCGCTGCAGCTTTCTTGTAGAATGTAAGAGCTTTGGCGGATTCGCGACGACAACCCCAGCCATTTTCGCAGCATGTGCCCGCACGGTAGGCTGCGTCTGGGTGTCCGTGTTTGGCAGCGAGGACGAAGAGGGGGAATGCTCTGTCAAAGTCTTGTCTGTTCTTGTGTGTGCCTATTCCATTCGCGTAACAGTCGGCGAGAAAGTACTGTGAGGGCATATGCCCTCTATCGGCATTGCGCTTGAGTAGGGCGATGGCCTCACGAATGAGCTCTTCTCGTTTCTCTAGAGCCTTCTCGACGTCCATGACATTCCCTGAAGTGGGTGCGGGGATGGGCATGGTCTTGGATGCGTCGATCATGAAAACCGCGAACTCGAATATAAGGTCCGGATCTTGGGTCTTTTTGGCGTTGGCGCGGTAGAGCTCGAGGGTGCGGTCGTGAGAGAGTAGCGAGGCTTGGTTGCCTGGTCTAAGATGCGAGTGGTCGAGAATGGGCCCTGGAGGTGGAGAGGGTGCACGAACAGACTGAGAAGCTATCGAGGGTGGGTCGTGAAAGTTGGCCTGCGAGCCTGTGTAGAAGTCGTCGCCGTCAAGAGCAGGCGGCATCTCTGTCCCAGGACCGTAGTCGTACTGCTGCTCATCGACTGGTGGTGGTCGAGAGCGAGACCTGCGAGACTGTGCGTATTGGGTATATTGCGACTGTGGTCGGCCGCCGTCTTGAGGATACTGCGGTGGGTAATGTTCTCGTCCCCTCGGTGTTCCGTAGTCTGGATTGGCCGTAGACATCGGCCGCGAAGGGCCTTGCGTGTACATTGCGACCAACGACGAGACGAATATTTGTTTGTGGTGCGTGCGGTGGTCGCCGTGGGTCGAGAAGGAGAACAGTTAAGCATTTTCTCGCTAACCCTCTTACTTTGATGTTAAGTAGTTAAATATGCTCGACAAGGGCAATAACCCTTTTAGGGGAGTCTTCTCCGTGACTTCGTTTGCCAGCTTCTTATTTCCTAGATCCATTCTCAGAGCTCTGCAGCAGAGATTATAACTCGCAAAACTGATCAATATACGCACAATTTATATGTGGTAAGATTAATGCGCCTTTCGTTCAGGCGCCATCTTCTCCCGTATAACCTCGCTCATCTCTCTTTCAAAGATGTTCTAGTCCGTTTGTCTGCACACCTGCTGCATGGACATCGTCTACTTTACTTGATTCTTGCTGCAACCTTGCTAGACAGCAGGCATCACCTGCCCAAGGATGAACGGATTATCCGCCGAAAGAACTGATTCCCCAACTCACCAATCACGCAAGCATTCTCAGCCTCTTCTCGCATCGCCATCCATGTGAACCGTCCCCTACCCCGTGAGCGTTTCCCCTCCAGTCCAGGCAAGTCCCCGTACTCGGATTTGTCTTTCCAGTCACAAGGTACCCACGACGTGACCTTCTCTTTTTGAGTCGCTGAACGTGACTCGCATTATCATGATTATTGGGCGGGCGATGCGTAAGGACGCGCTCTGAATGGTTCGGCACAGGTACTGGGATATCTGTTGAATTTGAGCCGGTGTGCGATCGTCGCGCTGTGTTCCTGCATTCGCTCGAAGCTGTCGCCCGGCGTGTCTTATATATGGAGCGAGACGATAAGCACCATTCTACAACCCTCATCAGTCAAACGCACATTGTGTACCGGCGATTCCCTCAATGTCAGCTATCCAGTCGTCATTGAACGGTCAGGCCACTGCTACGGACGACAACACGAAGACTGCGTCCGCCACTAACAACCGAGATGCCTCCAAACTCCCCGTTTCCTCTCCCGAAGAAGCCCCTGCCTCGACCTTCAAGCTCGGGGACTTCCAGATCGATGACCCTAACGCCCGTCCAATGAAAATCCTCATCATTGGTACAGGATTCAGTGGAATCGCAGCGGGCATTCGATTCCGTCAACGTATTCCAGGCGTGGAAATGGTCATTTACGAAAAGTCAGAGGCTGTGGGCGGGACGTGGTTCTCCAATCGCTATCCGTTAGTGCAAAACTCTCCAAATTCTCCACTTTGTCTCCATGTTTCCTGAGTAGTCCTGACGTGCATCAATTTTGATTTTTAGGGGTCTAGCGTGCGATATACCGTCACATTGCGTACGTCCGTTCTTTGGTCCTATACAAATCATATGTCTTACCTGCCACAGTATCAATACACATTCACGAACAAGACGGACTGGTCATCATTCTACGCTCCCGGACCAGAGATTCTCGCCTATCTCAACTCTGTCGTCTCCCAATACGATCTCGATCCCTACATCAAACTGCGACACGAAATGGTGGGCGCATGGTACGACGAGGCTACCGGAAAATGGCGAATCCGTGTTCGGCGTCCGCGCTCTAGGCCTCATACCTCGGCTGGACATGGGCAATCCACAGACGGTGCCTCCGAAGGGGAACATGTGCGATCAAACAGTGAAGAGTGGGAAGAGTTTGAGGATACGGGGGATTTGCTTTTTACTGGTATTGGGGGATTAAGCCGGTGGGATTGGCCTGAAATAGAGGGATTGAAGAATTTCAAAGGGACGTTAGTGCACAGTGCACAGTGGGATGTGGGCAGTGGGAGTAGCGAGGGGAAGGAGGCCAGGGGTATCGGGCTTACTGAGCCGGAAAAGAAGTTGAATAATGGCTGGGAAGAGGGTGTTAAGGACTGGAAAGGGAAGAAGATTGCCGTTATCGGTGTTGTGAGAATTTATCCTATCCCTTTCGTTCTCTTTGCTTAAGGTGACGGAAAATGACAAAGATTGATTGAGTTTCCAGGGTTCTTCTGCGATCCAAATCGTACCTGCGCTGCAACCGAAAGTTGCTAAGCTGTACAACTATGTTCGCGGGAAGACGTGGCTTGCGGTGCCATTTGGCAGCGATAGAATGGCAGGGTTATTAGGACGCAACACGGAGGAGCAGAATTGTAAGCTCCATGACCTTGCACTTCTGTCCCCCGTCTTTCGATTGCTTGGAACTAAGGTGCCCGCATATCATAGATGCATTCAGTGAAGAGGAGAAGCAATCGTTTCAAGACCCAGCGTACTATAAGCAGTTCCGTCACGCCCTCGAAGAAGATCTCAACGTAGGTTTCATTTCCCATCCCGCTCAATCCAACGACACTAATTCTGTTGGTACTAGTCGTCACATCAGGCGATTCTCCGGGGTACACCGATGCAAATGGGCGCCCGCGAAGTCTTCAAAGCGAATATGCTCAAACGGCTTGCGAAGAAGCCTTGGATAGCCGACCACTGTGCGTGCCATTCCTTCTCTTGCTCCTATCGTTCGTGAAGGTCCTATTTCTAATTTATAGTGGTGCCTGACTTCGGCGTTGCGTGCCGAAGGCTGACGCCTGGACCTGGATATCTGGAAGCTTTATGCGAAGACAATGTACGCACCTCATGAAATCATATTTTCGGTCTCTATAAGCTGACCCATACTTAGGTCGATTTTATCCCGACCCATATCAAACGGGTAACTGAGGCTGGAATCGAGACTGTTGATGGGAAGCACCAAGACCTAGATGTTATAATATGCGCTACAGGTCCGAGATCTTCTCACCACCATCGCTATATTTATCCAACCTTGTTTTAGGTTATGATACTTCGTTCAAATTCCCATTCCCTATCGTCGGCCGCAATGGAATCGATATCCGCTCCAAATGGTCGCCTTACCCAAAGACATACCTTGCCACGTGTGTCGACGGTTTCCCAAATTGGTTTTTCTCTCTAGGCCCTAACTCGGCTGTGGGATCGGGGAGTTTATTAGCTTTGATTGAAAAGCAAGTAGACTATGCGGTTCAGGTCGCGATGAAAATGAAGAGGGAAAGATTGAAGAGTGTGGAGGCGAAGAGGGAAGCCGTGGAGGATTATGACGAATATATTGAGGTGTGTAGTTTTAACCTAGTTCGATTTTGTTCACTTACACTTCATTCATTATGTAGCAATATTTTCCGACCGTAGGTTTCATAATTTCTTTCCGGTTCCACATGGCTTCGACAAATCTCTTCCTAGACCGTCTACAGCGAAAAATGTAGATCCTGGTACAAAATGGGCAAAGAAGAGGGACGGGTGGTCGGTCTTTGGCCCGGTAAATACGCCTATTCTTTTTATCGCGCATCTGCTCGTCTCTAACGGACAGCCCAGGCTCGACTCTTCAGGCACTGCGTGTACTTCAATGCCCACGCTGGGAAGACTTTGACTACGAACGCATCGATGACGACAAGACGAAGAATCGATTCTACTATCTAGGAGATGGGATGACTTTCCCTGAGAAAACTGGAACCGGAAGTCGTGCGTTGGTTTCTTGGATTCGGCATACGCTCAGCCTGACTGGCAATATAATCTTTTCAGGGGCGTGGTACCTGGACGACGACCACATAAATATTCCACCAGGTATGCCATCGTGATTCTCTTATCATGAACCTACCTATACATCCAATTCCCCACAGTACCGATGAGCGCAGGGACAATATCCTAGACCAGTTCCACACTAATCTACCCGGCTTTCTTGTGGGTAAACGTATCAGGATGAGCAACCAATTCTCAAGTAACCCGATTCTTATCGCGGTGAACTTCTTATGATAGCCATAAAGCCTCGTAGCGCTAGCGATGTATCCGCATGTACTATATCTCACCAATACGAACTTATATCCACACAGCTATGGCGCCTGTGACGGCGTGTCACATTCACTGCTACGGTGTCCGAATGCGGTATGTCTTGAATTCCTAGCGGTGCGATTTATCCTGATTATCGCTACTATATTGAAACGTAGGCCATAGCCTATATCATTTCCTTCCAGGTTATCTTCCCTTGGAGGAGGCTCCTTGGTGCAAAATCCGTGATGACGCATCAGTAGAGAGTACAAAACACCTTGTACCTCAGGCTCTCACGCGTTGTTCAAACAGACGTTGTCACCAACATGAGATGTTTACATGTAATCTTTGCCAGAAATCTCCCATCGCACAAGCCCCTGGCACTGGCGCTACCGAGGATTTTTGTTTCGTCCCATACTACATGGCCTACGACGGAGGTGCGGAATTTCCCCTGCAGCCTCCTAGCGCCGTTTGCCGTGTACCTACCACGACAACCGTTTGTTCTTCAATATATCGGCTAACCAGGGAAATATACCCCACGGCTATGCGGTCGGTAAGGGACAGTTAATCACCCTGGATAGACACTGTCTGTTGTCGCTTTTCCCTATACGCAGGTTCATGCAACATCACTGCCGACAAAGGAACTAGTGTTGGGATGAGGTAGTAGGTAAGGATGCTGTACGCGGGCTCACAGTTAAATTCCCCTGGCTCGTCAGAACTTAGCTAGTATCGACTCAGTCTGCTTCACCTTCTCCCCTGTCATACAGACCCGCGAGGATACGCTCAACGACTTAAAAATGGTGTGTAATTCTCCTCCGCCTTACACTAGATTAATCTGACTGATGGTTTTATTCTTCTTGCAGGCTCAGTTTCATACGTTCCTGGATTATGACTTGATCCAGTTGCCAGGATTAGTTGTCCCTCAGTCCGTATTTAGAGCTCCTCAGACAGACCAGCCGCGTCCGCCCATCCAGTTTGTAGAATATGGACGCCCGGGATTGCTTCTCAGGCATGCCCTCTCGAATAATTTCGACGGTATGGCAGATGGTGCCGTTTACCCAGCTCTGTCTCCCAGCGAGAAGATCACCGTCCGTATAAATGTATGCTTTCTCATATACATGACACGGCGCCCGCTTATTTGCAACAATCCAGTGGCCAGGTTACGCAAACTGGGCGAATCAGCTGCGTATCCTATCACGCACCGGGGAAGGTATCACTAAGAAGAAACTGGCATACGAGATAGCGAACCAGGTTCGCCTTTTCTTCAACGTATGTTATTTTCTTCTTACCATCGAGTCCGGACAATTGATGCTGTCTGTCTATGATGCCTATAGGATATGACAGGCGTTGTGCCTGGGGACCCGACGGCCGCAGCCTGGTCGGTCTCTAATGTCTCATTCGAAGATATTGTTCTGCTGGAACTGCGGCATGTATCCACTGGCAGCTGGCAGCCTGTCCTTTGTCGCATCGTTCGTGCCTGATTGGAGACCGCTGCGTCCGAAACGCTTAATGATTCCGATCACACCTCACCAAGGTTATGGTCGCTTGCGATTCACTAAAGAGTAGACTTTGATCACTTGACTGTTGCTGCCCAGTCGCATATTTTTATTTTTATTCGGACTGCATTGTTTATTTCGATTTTTACACCGTATTTATTTATTTATTTATGATTTATGCCAAACTCAGAATGCGCTTGTAAAAAACTAAACAAAAAGTATAGCCGTCCTATTTGGCAGTAATCGAGTCAAGTTTTGCATGTTTTCCGGAGTTTATCTGAGGTGTGATTTTCGGATTTTATGGGACCTTATTCGGTAGTACCGGCGCCGACCGCTTCATCGACTGGATAGAGACTGAGCGCGTATTATCGCAAGCCATAGATAAGATACACGAGGTATAAGTTTCGGACTCCAAATTGGACAGTTGAAAATGCGAAGTTCTAGGAACTTGGAGATGCGTTGACTGTAGTTTCAGGAACTAGTAAGCAATACAAGAGTATCAGCCAACTACCGTAGCATGACTGTCAGAAACAAACTCACGAAAGGGAATGTCAATATATCCATCATTGAGATACCATGACCCTAAGTGGTGAATTAGTACACCTAAACTGAATTTAACATTCGGAAGCGTACTGTCTCCGGTTCCATTCATCTCGTTCACCGTCATACCGCCTCCTAACCAGCAAAGCCGGTTCGTCGTCTCATCGCGTTTCTCATAGTTGAAGTCTTCCCATCGAGGATACCGAAGAGCTCGTAGAGCGTGCAGTGTCGACCCTATACGGGGGAAATAAATCACATTTGATGGCGAAAGAAGTAGTGTGAAAAACTGTCATACCTGGCCAGAGAGCGATGACTCGGCCCTCTTCCTTGCCTGACTTATACCACGTGCGTACCTTCTCACTGAAGACGGTCTAAAAAAGCAACGGTCAGGGTTCTAGTGCCAAAGTGGAAGCTAGCAGTGACCGGTCGTACCCTAGGGAAATATTGCTAAGATCGAAGCCAGTTATGAGAATAGTGGAGCAAAGAAACCCCAAGGATGCTCACATCGAGGATCTTATCAAAATCTTCTACGGCCTCCTTCTTCACCTCAATGCTCTTCAACCTCTCCCTCTGCATCTTCATTGCAGCCATCACCGCATATTCTACCTGATGCTCCAGCATTATAATCACCGAACCGGTGCCGATTACTGAGTTCGGACCACAAGCAAAGAACCAGTTCGGAAATTCGTCGACACAGACGGAGAGGTATGAGCGTGGATGGGGTTTCCATTTCTCGCGAATATCGGCGCCGTTGCGTCCGATGATCGGGAATGGGAAGAGGAAAGATGTATCAAAGCCTGAAAGCAAGGAATCCGGATATCAGCTGGATTTAAACTACTTAGGAATTTGATTGAAGATAGACCTGTGGCACAGATAATGATGTCCAAGTCTATATGCTGGCCATCCGCTGTCTCAATACCTGTAGGCGTTACGCACTTGATTTCCGATGTAATGAATTCAACCTGTAGTCCACAACTGTAAATGAGACCAACGTGGTCTTGGTAATGCAAGTCGGGGGACAAACGTTATCCTTGCAAAGCGCTTCCAAATAGCCTGGTGCAGGGGACAGCCGGCGACAAGTGACGCTAAAATCTGGTATCACTAGTATCAGGGAACAACGGTCATTTTAAGGATATCAACGGCACAATAATAGAGCTGACGAGTGGATTGATAATACGTACAGCTCTCGGCTATCCACGGTTTTTTTGCCAGGCTATTCGTCATATGAGCTCTAATCCATTCACGCGCCTGGCCTTGCAGTGGTGTGTCTCTCATCGTTATCGAATGCATAGACTGCCAGCAAGCGCGTTATCTAAGAGACGAGCTAGGAGTTGTGAATTGGAAGATACGTACGTTCATTCCTTGTTCTAACTCCCTCCGAAACCTTTCCCCTAGTTCAGGATCCTGTAGGGCCTTTTTCTCCTCTTCGGTGAACACATCTACAAAACGTAATCAGGAATGCAAGCTTAAAGAAGTGAGCTACAGGATATGGAAGAAGGTACATTTTTCATCGGCAGCTGCCAGATCGCGAGAGAGCAGTTGCGAGAACGTCTCTCTGACGAACGGCGGAGCGATCCATGCCCTTCCCCTCGCAAAGTTATACAGTTTCCCAATCTTGTCCTGCAGAGCGGATACAACCTGAAGACCCGTAGATCCCTGCATTACCAAGTGATCCATCAGCACGACAAGACAAAAACTCTGCTAGTATAAACTCGGGAACTTACTATGCCAATGACTGCGACATTCTTATCCTTCCACTCCTTCACGTCATCTTCCCACGACGCCCCTCCGAGATCCCAATTCCCGCTATGCACGCGCAGGCCCCTGAAATCTTGCAACCCATCGATTTCCGGCCAGGACCATCGGCTCAACAACCCTGTTCCCGAAAACAATAAGTCTGCAGTGTCTTCAAATTCCTCGGATTCGCTAGTCTGAGAGGACGCCGATGATAGACGCTTTATGCGGACGTGCCATTTTCCAGTAGTTTCGTTGTAACGCGCAGAAGTCAGCTCGTGTTGGAAATTGATGTAGGGCGAGAGTGCGTAGCGGTCCACGACGGATTTGAGATAAGATTTGATCTCGGAACCTGGAGAGTAGAGAGAGGACCAGTCCGTCTATGAAACATTGACAGAACAGTGAGTTGTGTGTCCGCAATTTCTGAGACATCAAAAAAGCACTGCAACAAACCTTGCGATCGTAGCTATATTGGTACTATAATCCATATTAGCGACAGGACAGACGCCTATAGAGCAAAGTGAAAGGCGTGCGCACACAAAAGGATGGTACGTCGCAAGCAACGCCTCTATCAATAAAGATGGCTATGAGTTCATGTTGCTTATACTGGCAGGTAGTAGTATGCTCACGGATATTTATTAGCATGCCAAGTCCCACCGACATCGTCTAGTTTTTCATAGATAGACATGCTAAGGTTCGGTACGCGTTGACGAAACCTAAAAGCCAGTATCCAGTGCTGTCAAGACTAGGCATCGAAGAATCCCTGGAATAAGTACTGACCTGATGCCAGCGTGAATCCCGCTGACGCCAGCTCCGATTATGATGACCTTGAACGGTGGATGGTCGTCGATGGGGAAGTCGCCTAGGGTGAAGGGAGGATAATCTTGCAAAAGACCATCGGTGTCAATAGGTATACCGTTATTCGAAGGGGCAACCATGTTTAGGGTCGCCAGTGTGTGTGTTTAGAAACGAGAAATTAGAGAGCGTATTTCCAGTCCCACCTTATGAAGAACAGCCTGAGCGTTCAAGGCGGGTGCGGCCCCCGTCTTACCATGCTTCGGAGTAGGAATGTCAGGAAAACAGATAGGCCATGTCTTCTGACTACTCACTATTATTGCTCAGCATCTCATGACATGCAGAAAGCGCGGACTTATCAGTTGGCCGAGGGAAGTATGGAAACGGCGTGAGACGCAAAATCGGCTGTCGGAGATGTCATGAATTACGTTAATCAGATTCATCTTCCGAGATGGGAGTTTGTACCGGGGCAGGACTGGTTGCTACTATGATAGTAGTCTGTCGTAGAACACACCGGCCTGAATGGGTCCTGGTTCAAAAGTAAGTAATACGCGCGTCCATACCAGTGAGAAAAACATGCCCAAGGTTACTAGAGTTTTACGATAGCTCAATCATGTCGTCAACTTGTATATTCAGGCCATCACCGTGAAATGCTTCTATGTAACTAGGCTTAGACATGTGCATTATCTGCACAAAAAAGATATCATGATTTAGTCTGAGTTTGCAAAATAGTAGTTATCATTCTGACCTTTGGAATGTGTTCGAACTTAGGTGCAGTGCGCGCTAACAAGGCTTTGTTGGTGCTCCCACGTGGCAGAGACATGGCTCGTCAGATAACGGTCCGACCGCGTGCAGACCGTCTGCAACCAATGAGATTGCAGTACGTTGATGGGCCGCCACAGATATCGGATTTCAACGGGCCGACGATACAGACCGAAACGACGGTTATGCTCCCCGGGGCCCGGGCCATGGTTATGTGGCGCTTCCCCTCCTCGTCAGCCGGATAACAGACAGCAAGAAGAGACCATCAGGAGCGGCCGGACTGTTAAACCGAAATATTACTGAGTTACCGCTATGCTAGTATAAGGCCAAACGCTGTTCTACATTCTTGCTCACTCCGCCACCATTTTACGTATTATCCAGTCTCGGTAGCTAGTCACAGTGCTTCGACTCTTGAGTTCGTCACCTGTGTAACCGACTATCCTTCACTATAGTTCTGCCGGCAGGGTCGGAGGAAACTCTTAGTCGACCCATGTCGGCTCAAATTTGAACTGCGCTTTGGGCACATAGGGTCCTTTCAAGTCCTTCGATTCCATCCGAAGTTTGACACTGCGATGCACAAAGAAGTTTCCTTTCCCATCTCGAGGAACCCTCCTGCCTCTTCCTAGATTCATCCTACACAATTACAAATCGTCAACAATCAGTTTGTGAACCTATGAGAAGGGCGAAGGGGAACCAAGACTCACGAAATATCAGTGCTCCAAGTGGCATCCTCGTTCTGATAACGATGTCTCATAGGAATGACTTCCAGAGCCCACCAGTACTTTGCCAGCTCCAGCTGGTCGTATATTGGAGATAGGGCATCGGCAAGGTCCTCTTCCTCCTCACTCAACTTCGGTCCATCGGAATCGTGACACGCATAACCTATAGAACCCCATGTGCCTGATGTAGGTAACGTAGGCTGAGCGTTCGACCCAATGAGTTTGAGTTTCCCGAGATTTAAGGGAGGTGTCTCGGTCAACGGATGAGGCACAGATGGAGACAAATATACTGGGGGAGGACGAGTTAAAACCACCGGGTATAAAGACGCTGGATCGAGCCCGACCGTTCGGAGAAGTTCAGCATGGAAGCGGATTCCGGTGTCAGCGAGGAAACATTGGCGGATCATCCAGCGCAACGGGATACGCGCAAGGTTGTGGCGGGTGTGATTGGGAACGGAACCGCCACCGACGTCTGCGGAAATAAATGTCAAGGTTTATTACTAAGAAACCAAAATCGACGATGTCATGAACGCTTACCGCAATGGCAGCCAGAGAACCAAACTTCTAAGACATCTGTTTCCATCTCCTCGTGCTCTAGCATCGAGAACCGCCTTTCTAGTTCCCATTGATGCAATCTGTGCTTCTTCGCCGTCTTTGCATCCCGATCGCGGTGCTGGTCTTTGTCACCGTCACCATGTCCACCCTGTTCCCTTTTCACACCCTTACTTGCCATCCCACCGTCGCTCTTTGGCATGTCACCGCGTGCAGTGCCCAGCTTTTCTTCCTCCTTTGTGGGGCGATTCCAGTAGTTAGCCTGGAATTTGGCTCGATGCTCGTCCATACTGATGGCATGTCTGAACGTCTTCACAACGGTATTGCTAGTAGTGAACGGTAATGTCCGAGGTATCAGACCGACACTTGAAACCGTATCCCAAACGCCGATAAACTCAATGTGGACGTCCATTGAGAAGGCTTTCTTGAATGCTGTGGATTGTGCCCATCCCTTTGGATCGGTTCGGGTGAACATCTTGTAAGCAAAAGGGACTTGCTGGTGATTGCATGCTGGGAGAAGGCCGATCTACAGCATGATCAGAAATACGTACAGAAACAGCAGCACGATAGGCGATGGAATTAATATACCTTGTGTACCATCCCAGCAAGGGCCCTTGCCGTGTATGCTCCCCTAGAGAAGCCGAATATACATATCTTGTCGCCTGCTTCATCTACAAAAGGGAGGTCACTTTATCTGATTTTGAGTTACTATACTAAGGAGAAGCGCACAATTCTGCATCAAAAACTCATATCCATCTGTAAGGTATATGATATCAGTCGCAGGCTATGAGCAAGGCACAATATGACAATCACATACCCATAACGTGTGCGGATAAGTTCCAGGCGACCATCTCATCCAAAGTCTTTGATACTTTGGCAACAAACGGTGTTGCGATCTGGGGAGGAGTGTATGTACCTATACCCGCCTTATACGTAGTAAGCTCCAGAGCAGATGTTAACGACCACAAGAGAACATACTTGATAATATACCATCTGTTCTTGCCGATTGTCCTTCTGAAGCATTGAAAAGAATTGGACGACATTCGAGTTCTATAGCCATTTTACGGAACGATTTAGACATAAGACGTAACAGAGAAGCACGTTTGTGGAATTGGACGTACATCAGCGTCGAATTGGTCTCCTGTTCCATCAAAGCACAAGACCAGATTGCGAGCATGGTGCAAGGACGGTATTATTCCATCGCAGACACCCGAGTGCTCTTCTCCCTCTCCACTCCCGCTAGAATACGCTGTGTTGTTACTATTGTCGCCACTTACTATAGGCATCTGTTTCGATCGAGTGGTAGAATCCTGGCCTAATTCGCTCGGGATCACTGGCGGGCTGTCAGTGGGCGATTCTACGAGTTGGTCGTCACCAGAACCACTGGGAAAGGTCAAGTCTGACACCATTGACGACGCTTTACTCGAGTTATGGCCGTCCTTCGGGGACAGTTGTTGAAAGGCTCGGACGACGGCAACGAGCTGAGGGTGGGTGGGCAGTTGAAAGAGCGGGCGAGACGGGAGGCTGCAGCATTTGGCCGATATTTATGTATCTCCTGCCAGACATCGTTCTTGCGTGGGTGACAGCGAGTAAAGTAGAAGACTCAAGAAGCAATCCGCGTTTGGGACTCAGTCCCGCCCGTTGGTGTACGCATCAAATCGAATTTGATATTCGTCCCAATTTGGACTATGTCGTTTTCACAGGACCAGAATCAAACAATCCGTAGCAAGTTCGAACCGCCTTGTTCTGTGTTCCGGGTCACATGCGATCAGGTGAACATGCCGTACGAAGGCTTTAATGCGAATACAATTAACGCTATAAGCAGGTTCGAACCTTATTTTTCAGGCATTCATGCGCAGCTCGGATGGAACAAGTATCTGCCTCAACCGGAAGCTCGAAGCCACCACGAAAATACATGCTCGTCAGCTGGCTTGCGTCCTTAACTCTGTACCTACCCACGAAAACATCGCACAGGTAGTGACCAGCTTTCTATGAGAGTCCCGCCGCCCGTTCTTCAAGTAAAGCTGAGAACATCATCGGACGGATGCTATAATCCTGGCTATACTCGTTATCTATAACTGCCGGTCTACTATCGGAAACGCTATACTGGCTCCCAGATAGATTACTACACGGCTCCAACAACGTCGTCTCGTGGCCTCTCGTGGCTTTTACCCCCCTGTATTGAGACGATCTCCGTCGTCCTTCTACCATCTATCACTCCACTCTTTGAAAAGAAGTAGCCGGAGACCCTCTTGCTCCATCTATTCTGCTCATGCTGGAACCTGAGCGCGCTATTACTGACAAAGGATCTCACTGGTCCTTACAGCACTCAATCAGCAGAGACAATCACAAGGCAAGAAAGAATGGTATTCATCTACATATTCGTCATTGGTACGAATAGCAGCCTGCACTTGTACAATGCAAAATAACATGGTATGAATAAATTGGGATTGGTGGTATCAAAAAATGCTTCACAGTCACCGGTACTCAAGGAAATGAACTTGAACCGACCGAAAAGAGAGAGAAAAGAAACAGAAAAATAGCAAAGCAAAATCAAAGCGCAAATCAACGCTTCCTGGACCTAGTAAACGAATCAGAATCCACCCAAACATCCTTCATCCAGGGTGGCCCAAAAGCCGTTCGTTAGGTCAAGGGATGAGCCCTTATCCGCGCGCTTGAGAAAGGGTCTTTGCATGCTCGGACCGTCGAGGAGCTTGATGGAACCAGGGACCTGCCTGGTACCGTATAGCGACGAGGTGACAGAGAACGGGTTGTGCGATGAAAAGGGAAGAGGGAGAAGAGCTTTGGCCGGTGTCACGGACGCAAGCTTAGAATCTGGTGGTGTAGTTACATCATCAGAATCCTCGCTACTGGATGAGTCATCCGACGTCGACAAGTCTTGCACGAGAAGAGGGGGCGAAAGAGAGCTCGAGGTGTCGGTGTCCTCATCCTCGTCATGATCGTCGAGGAACGGCTCGGGTTCACACGCCTCGAAAGCTCGAGGGTGGAAGTAACTGCCCTTCACCGAAAGGTTCTCATCTTTATCTGTGCTATTCCTCCTACTACGCCCTCGCTCGCGCTCTGGACGCTCAACCTCAAAGTCTGCAGGAGGCGAATAGAGCTTCCTATCGGCAAGACCACACTCGTTAGGCGAAACGAGAATAGGCTTTCGGTCGTACGTGCGAGGCGAGTGGGCTGGATGCGTTGAGGCGACGATGGAGGGTGTCGGAGGGAAATGGACATGTGGGGAGTGGACAGCCTTGCATGTCGCAAAAGGCAAAGCGTAGGTTACTTGCCCACGTCCTTGAGCGGCGGACGACGACGGAGTCTTGGTTCGTTTGAGGATGGGACGAGGTCGTGGAGACATGTCGGATATCGTCTGTGAAAAGGTGTAGGCTTGTGTGTGGTGTTCCTCAGGATAGTGGATATGGAGAGGTAAGCCTTGAGAAAAGGGATGGACACTCTGAGGACTACGTGGAAGGCTAAAGCCTGCGGGCGGAGACCTGGAAATAGTGCACAGTCGTCTTCGTGTTTTTATACAATAAACTGCGACGCACGGGCGCACTAGCTCACGCGCCACGCCTCGCTTTGTGCCGTCGCGAGCACAGGAGGAGGTGGAGCGTCGGGCGTTTCTGTGTGTGGGTCCCTTCGATCATATGTCATCGGGAGAAGCGAGATCTGATCAGTCCCCACACTTTTCGGAGAATTCACAAGCCTATACTCACCGGACTCAAGGTGATGCACCACAAAACTGCATCGAGGGTTCGAACTCTGGCAGATATCCGAGGGCTGCAGTTACTCAGAAGCAATTGGATACCATGCTGCTGTTGGGGGTGAGCACTGTACCCACGCTTTTTCGCCATCGCACTCATGTGGTTAAGCTTCACTATACCAGAACATGAACACGTACAAGGAATGCCGCACAAGTGGATTTGCAGCTGAGGGCAAACACTAAACGTGCCGTGTCCGCAGCGGCGAGATGATGTCAAAGGCAAAGTTCGGCAAGGGTTATCGATATGGATCCAGTGATGATTATGCGGAGGGAATTTCCATTCCAACTACAATGCTCTAATCGATGTAAAAAGAGATGTGCGGTAAATGATAGACTGCGTAAACCCAACGAATGATCGATGAAGAAGAATCCTTGTAAGCCAGTGCTTATGGAAACATCAGAGTCAGTGTGCACGTGGGGCACAAGCGGTTCTAGAATAGTAGATCTCAGCTCTGCCAGGGATTGAGGTTACCGTTAAGCGTGTTTGACGATTTCTTTGCGTTATAACCCCCAAAACTAGATGAGGGTATATCCCATGGGTCAGGAGGTTCCGTCCTGCTCGGTGACGAAGAAAACGTTATTGACCCATCCGCACCGGCAAACGACATCGACGCTGAATCAGGGGGTGCAAAATAGTCTTGGGTCCGTGACATGCCGTAAGGTGTAAATCCGCTTGGCGACGATGCTGTAAATGTCGGCCGTTCTCGGAAGCTACCAAGTGCACTAGTACCAAAAGGTGTCCTCGTACCCTCCGGTTCAGCGGGCCACACTGATCCGTCGTTGCTTCCAAACGACAGGGAAGGAGGTGCCGCGAATGACTGGAACTCGTGTCTCGCGTGCGGTGTGATTGCATTTACTGATGTCAACTCCTCTTCGTCGTCTGCTTCAGCATGCACGTTGTCGGGAGACATTGACCTCGCCAAAGTAGAGGAAAGGTCACTTCGAGACGAACTTGGTCCTGCTACAGGCTGGTCATGCATGTCCAGTGACGATCGAGGTTTAGGCGAAGGGGAAGATGGTTCGGGAATAGGCGGTGGAGCAGATTCAGATCTTAGAGTAGGAGGAGGAATGGGAGGCGCATGGAAGCGGTTTGGAGCGGGAACTTGCAATTCCCCGGGATTGAGGTCCGCTTTGCCAATCACATCCTTTATCGCGGAGAAGTCAAATCCAGCATGTTTGGGAAGATGTGAGACGTCTGGGGTCGACGGTTGTGAATTCTTGCCCAAGTCCCCCGGTGTGGGAGTGGTAGAGCGTGAGTCAGTCGTAGCTAATGAGGGTGTATGTGCTTCTCGTGGCGGTAGGTCGTCATCGGTAGATGCACTTGACGATGTCTTCCGGTGATGCGAGGGATTTGACATGACGGAAGGCGGACGCGGTACCCGAGGCGTCGTCGCTGGCGTTGACTTTTTCTTCCTCGAGAACCAGCTTTTCTTCTTAGGCTCATCCTCTTCTCGCACCACAATCCTATCCCCCTCAAAGTCGGGTTCCTGAATTGAAGGGATATCAGGTCACGAGCAACTTAGGCGGTAAAAAAGCGACATACCACTGGTTCGTCAAAGTAATCCGCAGACACTGGGAACCCCAATTGATCCAAGATTAGCGGCATAAATGTGCGATAACTCATATGCCCCGAAATCTTATCTGTTACGTCCACATTCTCTAATCCCGGTACACCCTGCACGGGTCGCAGTCCCGCTACAGTATTCAGCCCACCGCTTGTAGCGCGGAAGAGATAGTTCAGCACCCAATCATTGCGCGCGTAGCCATTGACGAAACGTCCGGATACGACAGAACGTGCTTGCAGCCACGTCTTCGTTGGGGCAGTTACAGTGGTACCGAGAAGGAATACATCTTGGACGATGCCGAACGCCTTCTGCTTCGCAAGCTCGAGAAGGGCGTAGAATATGACACGAGCCCCCAGGGAGAAACCGATGATAGTGATAGGTCGGACGCCCAGATGGCGATGAATCAGGACATCGGCAAGAACGCTGCCTGCCGATCTAGCACGATCAAGCGCATTGGACCAAGGGTTGTCAATGAGATATCCCAGCTTCGTTAGGACTGATACCGCCAATCAGAAAAGCCGTAAGTGTCCCGCAGAGAATATACTCACTGATAGGCCATTGGAGAGCACTCATGAGCGCAGTCATCACGGTGGCCTGCAGAACAGTCTGGCCGATTTGCGTGAGGACTTCACCTGTCAAGATCTTCAATGCGCTACCCGTCTCGCGGATCATCTCTGGCTCCCACAGGACGCTGAACACATCACCGACAACGGGATCTAGTACACTGAACGGTAACCTGGGATCGTCTTGCAGACCACTCATGAAGCTAGAAGTCATTTGCACGTTAGTTGAATCTGAGGTTCGCAGCTATGGTGGTGATGCGCACCCTGGTACTGTTAAGATGCAATTGACACGCTTGTTGTTGTGCAAAGGTAAGATATCGAATGTCCGAACGTATTGGGTTCTCCGCGCCATACCCTTTGCAGCAATACCTGATCCAGTCAACACACCACCAGTAGTGATGACAGCAGCACCTCCTGCTCCTGCTAGGAAACCTGTTGTACCGGTGATACCGATAGTAGTGAATGCGGCACCTAAACCAGCTCCTATAACGGGGGCTAACAACCCAGCAGAAAGACCGATGACCAGACCACCACCTAGGATGGAATAGAAGTCGTGATTAGACATGATGATCTCCAAAATCAAATTCTCAGTTGCATGCTCACCTAAGGTAGCCAGACCGAGCATCATGTATCGTCTCTTCTTGGAACTCTTCTGTACATCAGCGACATTTTGGCTTGCTTCCAAGGTTTCCACTTCTTCCTGGATATCAAGGGCTTCCGTAACTCTACGCTCAAACTTGACCACGTCTAACCAGCCTAAGCCAAGCTTGAGAGCGACATTCTCTAGAAGAACTCTTGAACGAGCATCGTATACACTGTCGGCGACGAGGATGAGGAAGAGATCACAGAGGACGGTCCACCGGATGTCCAGGGTAACGTCCTTATCAGCAACGGACAGGTGGGTGCTCACACCGGGGATGGAGACCGCAGAACTGTCTTCAAACACTTTGGCAGTTGTTTGAACGGGCTTCGGCGCAAGACCTGGCACTACCACGGCAGGTGTAGGTATACTTGGAGTAGAAAAGACACCTTCGGATATATCATTCGAGTCCCTATCCGCTTCAGCTTCTACCTCTGCATCGCGGATGACCTCCAGACGGCGGGCTTCGACGGGATCGTACTCAGGGTTGGCGACTGTATGCGTGGTCATAAGAGCAGGGACCAAATCTTTAGCTTCGATTCCATGTAAAGCCAAACTATCAATCATCTTCTGCTCTGTCGCACAGATTCAGCGAAGAGGACCTAAAATGACACAGCAGACTGCATGTTCACCTTCAGTCGCAAGCTCCATATGATAATACAACCGACCCAAGATTTTCAACGCCCATAGTTCCATGCTCTTGATGGCCTGGATCAACTCTTTCTGATTCAGCGCCCTCAGCGTGTCCGACATCTCTCGCGCTGCTAACGCACATAGGCCGACGTATGCAATGCGCTGGGCTTCCGTGAGAAGATCTTTTGTCGCCTGCATCTGACTGAGGGGTGTCATGGCCTTGTCCTCATCAAAGAGGTATCTCGTTCGTAGGTGGACCTCATCGGATTCGTCCTCCTCGTTAAGCCGGAGTCGTGTGTAATCGTTCTCGTTCTGGTCGACTTTAGACCGCCATTCTGCTCCACGATAATCGACATCAAGTAGGTTGCCAGTTGCGTTGCTTGGACCGACTGCAAGGTCTAGCTTGGCAGGTGGCCTGTAATGATACTTCTTCTGGTCCTCCTCGTCGAGTCCATTGGCGAAGTCGTCGGACCTTACGACTGGCATATCCTGCCAGCCATCGTCGTCGTCGTCAAATATGTTGGGGGCAATGGGCGCGATCTTCGGAGCAGTCGCCATAGCCGTCGACTTCAGAGCAATTGAGAGAGAATGAGTAGCATCCAAGCCTCGTTGTCGGCGTTGGCGTCAGGTAGTCGCACAAGCGCCCAGTGCTTTGGGTTTCACACGACTGGATTTATTTAAATATGTAATTTCGACTTGGAAATGAATACAGACATAAGAATACTACGAGGACTTTGCTGCTTTCGCTTCGTCTCGCTCCTGAGTTCGCTTGCGTGCCTCCTCCTGCTTTACAGCTCGTTTGATCTGTCGTTGTCTCTTCTTTCGCCCATTCCCTCTCTTGGGACCCTCAACCGCAATCTGTTCAGCTAGGCGACGTTTCCGTCGAGCAGTCTCCTCAGCCCGTTCCTTCTCCCGCTTCTTATCACGCTTGCGCAACGTGGACATGGAGGTCTTGAGCAGCGTGCCATACCTGGCGTGAAACTGATCCAATTGACCTGGTCCAACCTGATTATAGTTTTATACAACTGTTAATTCTCGGAGATGGCGGGCACGGACAACTCACGGTTGTCGAGAAGTTGGTCTCCTTTCCGTTCGTCACGCGAACCAAGCATGGATACTCCTGAGTATCATCGCCGTCTGCAGGTGACATCTGAGCATCTTCTCCGTCGTAAGTGACTGCCACATACGAAATTCAGCGACGAGCCAGAGGATGCGGGATGTGCAAACAGCTCGTACGTCTCTTATGAGTGAGCCATATTGATCCGGTATCTTTTGAAGCTTCAAACAGTGCAGCTAGCTGTTTGAAAAACTATGAAAGAGAAGAGTTGAATATATCGCAGCCTGCAATAATAGTTGGTTGTACGCACGGTATCGTTGTCCACCAGCTGCATGGACGATGCGCAAGACGGTGAGCTGCAGCAAGTTGTGCATTTAGAAATTACATAAGCGAGGCCTGCGACTCGCAGGCGTCTAATGAGATGCCGGCGGCCAGCCGTGCCTTGCTCATTATCGCGACAGAATATTTTAAGCAAAGTCTTTCTTTGCGCATTTTCTTGAGAAATAAAATGAGAAATACCTTTCCTTCTACTCGTCGTCTACCATGGCTGCATTCCCTTCTCCAACATCCGGTGCCTCGCTGATCTTGTCTTTTCGACTTCACCACAAAACCGTCGTAGTCGTCGGCTCAAACCCCCTCGCTGCCAGTCGCGCATTCTCTGCGCTCGAAGCTAATTCGTCCGTGGTTATAATAGCCAAGGGAGGGCTTGAGGGGGCTTGTCAAGAGCTGAAATGGAGAGCTGAGCAAAATCAGCTCACCATCTTGGACTTTGAGTCCCTTCCAGGTCCATCGTTGCAGACAAATATCGACCAGGACGCTGGAGCTCTGGAGGCCTACTTGTCTACTATATCGTCGGTTTCTTTCGTTGTAGTAACGGACACCTTGATGAATGGGGACCATCGTCGGTCCTTCGCATCTGCTGCCAATCTCGCCCAAATATGTCGCAGCCGAAATATACCAATAAATGTCACGGATTACCCCGACCTGTGCGACTTCTCTTTCACCTCCACGCATAGATTCTTAGATCCAAACGACAATACCTCTACGTCTCTGCAAATCGGTATCACAACAAATGGCCAGGGCTGCCGTCTTGCCGGACGTCTCAGGAGAGAAATTGTCACCAAACTGCCAAGGGATGTAGGAGGGGCAGTTGCCCGGGTTGGGAAGCTCAGGACTCTCGCAAAAGCGTCGAAAACCACGATACCTGAGACGGATGCCGAACTAAATGAAGAGGGCAGCACGCCTACCCCAAATCAACCTGTCGCGCAAAGATCTTCCGACGAGACTGCAGAAGAATCTGCCCGCAGACGTATGAAGTGGGTCGCGCAAGTCAGCGAGTACTGGCCCATATCTCGACTGGCAAAGATGACGGAGAACGAAATGGCCAATATCTTAGACGGTCAGGGAGGACTTTCAAGCGTAAGCGTACACGGTAAACGCACCTCAGCCTCAGTGCACCACCATCCTGGGGACAGCGAAGTCAATTCGTTGCACGAACTGTCGCTTTCTCCTACCATACCTCCCGGGCGCATCCTCCTGGTTGGTTCAGGACCAGGTCATCCTTCCCTTCTCACCGTCGCCACCCATGCTGCTCTCACGAAGCACGCTGATCTAGTACTCTCAGACAAGCTCGTTCCTGCTGCAGTTCTGGCTTTGATCCCTGCAAATGTTGAGGTCCAAATCGCAAGAAAATTTCCTGGCAATGCGGATGGTGCTCAGAATGAGCTCATGGAGGCCGCTGTAGAGGCTGCGCGTCGGGGTTTAACTGTTGTACGAGTAAGTTTATATTATTCCGTAGCTGGAGACAACATTTACATTATCGCGATTATAGTTGAAACAAGGAGATCCAACTGTTTACGGAAGAGCAGGCGAAGAAGTGCTGTACTTCCGCGCGCACGGCTTCGAACCTGTCGTAATTCCCGGTGTGAGCTCAGTGCTTGCCGGGCCGACATTCGCCGGAATACCTGTAACACAACGCGGTGCAGCAGAGTCTTTCATCGTATGCACCGGGGTAGGCAGACAAGGCAAGGAGGTCAAGCTACCCGGTTACGAGCGCAGCCGCACGCTTGTTGTCCTCATGGGCGTAGCTCGCCTACCTCAGTTACTTGATACGCTGCATTCCACCTTGGATAGCGTATCTTCAAGGCGAGGTGGTGCACCATACCCTACCAATACACCGATCGCTCTTATTGAGCGTGCGTCTATGCCGGACCAGAGAGTGATCTTCTCAACTTTACACGACATCACTGCTGCGTTGGATAGCGTCGGTGAGCAACGTCCGCCTGGGATGTTGGTTATTGGATGGTCTGTGCTGTCGTTGTGGGATAAGGGAGACATGTCTGTGTTGGATGAGAGTGCAGAAGAGAGAGATGAAGAGCGAGTGAAAGCGTGGCTTGGAGGAGCGAAGTGGAGGGTTTTGGATGGACTGGAGCTTGGATGGGAGGGACTATGATGGAGCCTTACATCCAGGAGAGCACACCCCATTCGCTATCTAGGTATTACTAGGAGCATATTCGAAGTCAGAGATACCATCTGTTCGAATGGATTTGATATATGTGAACAACGAAGGCAAAGCCCAGAGGGCGAATATACCCTAACCCTGAAAGCACGTCTGCTCGGTCCAAAAGGAAAGCCTGGATGCGAATGGTTTACGAATTTAGCCTGCAAGGTGACAGCGCGGGCCCGCTAGACCATGGCTCGTATGGCACCGAGATGTGTTCTCAACTTGCATTTCACTTCTGCCTTTCACGCCTCATAAAATTCGCCATAGTCTTCCTAAACCTATCGCTGAGGATCGCTCCGGCCTCTTTCAATCGAGCATGCGCATTTTGTCTAATTGATACATTGCATACGATCTTAGATACAACGGCAAGGGCCCTGCACTATATTCTCAACAGGTAGCAACTTTGTACGGATGCTTAATATCGATTTGTAGTCCTTCTTTTGTGGAATGAATGCCTAATGATCCTCCCCGTAAGTAAAGGGAGAATTTGAGTAACGCTGAGGATGCCCCATAGATAACCCATGAATAACCAAGGAGATGCTGCTACCTATTTTGACACCACGACGTCCATAGCCTCATAGCAAGGTTCGTCGTGCTCTTGCTGCACACAGAGAGGTTTTCTCCTACCAAAGAGATCTGTGTTTATTTAGCATCGAGTAGGACCAAACAATGTGCTATTTCCCACCTTCTTTCGGCCTTTTCGTGAAATCACATACACGAATTTTGGTAGAATTTTGGATCCCGTAACACATCCTTCCAATTGTCTCGTCCCATGCAAAGGCACCAAATTTGAGATTTTGATCAAAATTGTACGGGAGCGTGTATATCGGTCTTCTGATCATCGATTCTTCCGTGGTGGCTTCAGGTTCGTCGGCGAAGATCTCCTTGTCGTGGTATCGGTAGAACCCCAGGACGGTAGGGTTCTCGCCGATGGTGTCCCATGGAACAGAATACAATAACGTTCTGTAGGATCCGGGGAGAATGCGATATTGAGAACCTTCGAATGCCGCTACGAACCGAACGGGAGAGACATGTGTACGGTCATAACGGTAGTAGTATTTTGGCCGTATGCTCTTAAGGGATGAATTTTCAGAGGATGAGGATATAGATGGAGTGGGGGAAGGGGGAGCCCAATTATCAAGTCGCCTTGGATAGAACGTCATTCGCAACAAGCCCTCTTGTGGCGCAACTGCTCTGAATAGCACGTTTATAGGGCGTGGTTTGAACGCTTTGTACTCTGCTCCTCCAAGCTTTTCGCCTTGAATCGATTCATCTAGCCAGTTCTGCGTACCGTGATCGGTGATATAGACGTTGGAGTAATGGTCCTCGGAGAAGAACGCAAAGTCATCCGGGGATCGGGTAACTTCTTGCGGATCAGAAGTCATGCTGATAGGAATGGGATGGAACTCGAGTGAGAATACGGGATAACGGTGGTGCGTAGGGGGCATGCGTATCTCGCGCGCAACAAGAATCTGACGTTGTTGAGGTAAAGGCCGGATGGCTTTGATTTGATGAGGCTACGAGAGACGGTGTGTCAGAAATGGAACACGGTATGTTTTGGGGAGTGATAAATTATCTTACATAGTCTGCGAAATCCCCAAAGTTCTCGATATTTAGGATGGAGACTGGCCCACCATTGAGGGGTTTGAACATGATGCTGCTTGGGTATCTGATTAGGGTAAGGTAAGGCGAATCTTCTACTTCATCTAACACAATGCTGCCAAGGGCTCTTGTTGACCGAATCATACATAGTTGCGCGAAAGGAGGAGGCTGCGCGGCTGCACGCGCTAGAAATTCGGGTGAGCCAGGAACAAGGCGCGAGATAGCTAAAACTTCCAGTTCTTTGAGGGGAGCGTGCAGTGCGTGGCACTCGTATTTCAAAGGATACGGAGCGTCGATATCGTGGTCCCCACTGTAGTCCGACACATCAATCCTGAACAAAGTCCATGCAAAAAGATAGTCAGTAGTCATAACACATAAGTTATCTACTGATTACTCGCACCCCTTTCTTCTATCACGCCGGTTTCTCCAATCGCGGCGAACATATGTGATAGTGATGCCTAGAACACCGTTGATTGTAAGGTACTTTGCTTGCAAGTTGTAAGCTTTAGTCGTTGTAGGGGTCTTTGCAATGGGGATGACGTTGTATCGGGTGTCCAAAACATAAACGATAATCGACCAATTTGAACCTCCGGTGTCCGCGACGGAAGCAACAAGGTACTGACTTCCTGGTAGAAGTACCATCTGCGTGACGCGATGAAAGGAATCGAATTCCCACTCGTCGAGGAAGTCCGGATATGTATGCTTCCACATAACATCAAGAGAATGAGCGCGGACGAGTAGGCGTTCGGCTTCGAGAGCTGTGAGATTCTCGAGAGAGTGTCGTGCGGTCGGTGGTAGAGGAGGTAATGGCAGCTCGCAGGCATGTAAGAGTCGTTTCCAGAGGACTGCATGATGGGTTATATCGTAGTAAAGCTTGCTAACCTATTACATACTCAGATTACGTTTCGAGAGATTGGCAGATGACATACCCTTCGTAAGCGCAATATATCAAAAATTCCCAAGTAACAGAGGACACTGTCAACGAGGATATCGTTGTTGAGGACATCAAGAGATCCTCTCTTTTTGGATGTCCGGCAATTGAGGAAGTTAAATTTCATATGCATATTTCGAAATGACCGCGTCCAGCAGAAATATGAAATTCGACTTGAAGACAGCTAGTAAAGTAAGAGGAGAGAGCGAGAGGTTCAGGCGAGCCCAGATATGCATGCTATAAGAGATATCGTCAGGGGTTTCTAGACGATCTTGAGTGTTGTAACGCCACTTCATAAGTACCTTAGTATCCAACTGTGGCCCATTGTATCTTGTGTGGAACATTCGACGAGGGCTGTGTCGACAACAGGACCCTTCGCACTGAACAACGCTTTCTGTTTTCAGGTCCAACGGGCAATGCCGTCTGTAAGCGCTCTATCATATACGAGTAAGGGAGTTGGCAACCCATCATGCTAGCTAAGATGTAACCTACCTGGATATGGTCGGTGTGAATGGGCACCATATTCAATCCGAGAGGATGAGGCCTCTCCATGTGCAGACATGAGAGGACCCGGCAACTGAGAAGATGCTGCACAGATCTAATGCCATTTTGTGATTATTTTTAAGGCTCTGTACAGCAGGCAGATTCTGTGACAGATCCATATTCTGCAGCTTTCTATTTGATGACGGAAGGCTCTGTCACAGAATCTGTGCGGTAAAGGGATCGATGCGACAAAGTCACAATCTGGCAACCAATCTGTCTTGTTTTCGGCCAGACAGATCCTTTCGTGTCTGCGGTGTCCGTGTGCAGACCTATCCGCCACAGCGAGAGGCCAAGAGTTCTAGCCGTTGTTCTACGTAGTCAAGATGTACTTTGAGTATTCAGCTTGAACAATGAATTACATAAACCTGAAGCAATTGGGCACCAAGTTGTAGACAATAATTTGAGAAATATCGCGATGATGGCACGGAGGCGGCAAGTCTGAATCGACGATGCGCGTCTATAAATTGATGGGTGCAATCCGTCGGGACAGGTCGGGCATCGGAAACTCCTATTTTGGAAGTGATCCGAGCTTTCGCCAGAGTGTCTCCAGGTGCCTCCTCGAGACTCAAATTTTTATACTCGCAGCGAGTTACTGTGTTCGAGCAACCGTATATATTATACCAAGCCAGTAAGTCTCTCGTTTTATTAACTAGAAGATATTTAATTCATATTTTCGGAGGATGTTCAAAGGATAGTATCGTAGCTCGAGGCCGCAGAACTCGCCCCTGGCAATGACTAGGGTGACTTCATGCTGGCTGGAACATGTGCATATGCCTAATTCGTTTAGGCTGGAGCGGCAAGCTTCCAGTGCGGTAACGGACCGTGAGCCGCAAGTTTGGTGGGATATATGCTATATAGCAAAGCCAGCTTCAATGATTTCTATCCGACTTCTTGCTTGCAGAATATCACCCAGCTCAAATTCGATATGACCCAGAAAATCAACGTTGCAGTTCTTGGCACGGGATTTTCTGCCACCGTCTTCCATATCCCTTACATAGTATGAGATCCTCTCGACCATGATCCATTTCTGAAGGCTGATCGTCCTGTAGCTGTCCCTTCCAAACATCTACACCCTTCACACTATCTACGAACGCAGAGCAACTCCAGATCATAGCGTAGGACGTGAGAAATATGGACATCTTGGGGTGAAGATAGCTACGACTCTGGAGGAAGTGCTCGATGATCCAGAAGTGCACTTGGTGCGTTACATTGCATACTGTCCATGGCCAATTTTACTGACTGATCGGTCTATCAGGTCGTTGTTACCACAAAGGATCCAGTACATTATGAATTATCCAAGGTTAGCACCCCTCTTTTCAAGTCTCCTCATTTCAACCAATAGTTAATTTATTATCTACAGAAATCGCTCTTTGCTGGTAAACACGTCGTTCTAGAGAAGCCCGTGACGGCAACTTCTGCAGAGGTCCGAGACTTGATTAATACTGCAAAGGAGAATAATGTCGTTTTCGCCCCATTCCATAACCGCAGGTTCGACGGCGATTTTAGGACAGTCAGGAAATTGATTCAGGAGGGCAAAGTTTGTTATCTTATTTATTTGGCTCTATTCCCAGAAAGCACCATAGACTGATTACGTCTCAGCTGCCCGGAATCATCGACTTTGAGTCCAGGTATGACGTGCGTGCTGACTGGGGTGCATCTCCTGAGCCTGGCGGCACTGCCGGCATTGCCTACGGCCTGTAAGAATAACCTTATAGCGCCATTCTCCGTCTAACTAACGCCGTCGTATTCAGCGGCTCGCATTTGATTGACCAAGCTATCGCTCTCTTTGGCAAACCTAGCTCTGTGACTGCCTTGCTGGATAATGGTCGGGGTAATGGCCATCCAGATGTTGACGACTCGGTATGTACAAGGTTACTTAGTCGAGAAAGTAGATCTGCATGATGACATATCTCTACGTTTCACAGTTTATCATTCATCTTCGCTATTCCAACAATCCTGTTCTGGTTACTTTGCGCTCTGCTTTGCATTCCGTAGTATCCCATCAAATCCGGTTTATCGTCCGTAGTCTCAATCAAAGTTTCGTCAAGTACGGGCTCGATGTCCAAGGTGAGTGCAGCATACTTCCATTCCCATTCAAGGTCCCATATAACGGAATTTTATTGTACACAGAACCCCAGGTGATGTTCGAAGGTAAAAGTCCTCTCGACCCTGGGTTTGGTGAAGATCCAGCAGAAGCATACGGCGAATACGCCGAAGTTGTTGACGGAAAGCCCAAATACACCAAGGTTCCGACAGAGAGAGGTGTATATATCGAGTATTACAGGAATGTGGGGGAGACGATCCTTGGAAAGACTACGTTGGAGGTCACGGGAGAGCATGCCGAACTTGGAATCAAGATTATTGAGCTGGCTCATCAGAGCCACAAGGAGAACAAGACGATCGTGTTGGAATAAACGAGGTTTGGGACGGATGAATTCAGGAAATGACTGTGAATCTAGTGAGATTGATGCTTCCTGCTTCCGCTATTTAGAATCGTAGTTACGACAATTGAAATATGTGCTCTACAATAATTTCCGAAAACACCTTTGGCACAATTTTCAATGACAGCATAGCCAAATATTAAAGTATGTAGAAGGCTATCCATCTAGTGGGACGAGGATACTGTTGAGAATCTTATGCATCCGGCGTACAGCAGAAACTTCAGTTGAAAGTTGGACTATTGAGGGATATCGACTATATTGAGTCAGTCTTCTATATTTTCAGGATAGGGCGGTATATATAGTCTACATGATCTATATATTTCCACTTTGGCCACTTCGATACCGTCCATTCAACAATCGGCACAATCGACTTGAGCAACTCAATATCCGCCTGAGAGAAACTCCCAGCGTCGGTGATCCGAAGTTCTTCTACAGGCGCGAGTTGTTCCTTCCGTTCAAGGAGCGCATTAGCCAGCCGTCCTACGAAATCATGACATTCCTCGCCTTTCCATCCAACAAACCGTACGTGGTCTAATTCCAGTACTCGGAGCCAAGGAAAAACAACCCTAAGTTCTTTTTTGACTAAGGCGGCAGGGAGATTGTATGCTGCTGTGCCTGATACGAGGAGGGTTTGGAGATTGGACATCCATCCGAACGAGTTGAGCCACGAGTTGTATGGAAGAGGTGGGGTACGAGTGAACGCGTTTTGTTTCCAGTCTTCAACATACATGGTCTCGACGGCCGGTGAGAACGCGCATACGAAGTCTTCCAGAATATATTGCCAATAAGATGGCAAGGAAATCCGGAATGCGAGAGACAGGGAGCCGTCTACGGAGGTATGTTCGCGAAAAAGGGTAAGGGGGGGGGGGTTGAAATACGTCTGTCCAACCGTCGATTCGGACCATCCCGGATGTGAGACTGTAGATTGAGAGACGGACGAACGGCGCTGCGAGCTGATTGAGAACTGAAACTAGGGCGGGAATCATCCCTTGTTGTTCAACACTTTCGTCGAGAGTGGCCGTTCGTTTACAGCTTATGTCCAAGAGGGTGTTCTGCGGGAAGTGGACATGATCTAACAGTCCCGTTAAGATATGACCATATGTCGAGAGCTTGAACGATTGAAGACGTGTAAGCGTCACGACGTGATCATCTGGAAGGCTCTCAGGAGGTTCTGTGACAGAAGGGTCTCCACAGTCGTCCACCTCGAAGGTGACAAGCATGGGTACACTCTCAAGAAGAGCACAAATCGACTGAGGGAGTAGTCGTGATATTGTGACATTTATTGTAAGATGCTCGATTCGTGAGAATGAAGGTTGGATAGACGGTACGTCTTGTATGCTCGTTCCGAAGCCTGTGTATTGGAGAGACTTGATGGACGGCATATCCCAGCCTTCGAACCTGAACATCCATTCAAAGAATGGCGAGCGTAGAATCATCGCGCGGATGCGATGCTGCTGCTCTGGCAGCTTCTCGAAGACGGTGTCAACCCAGTCGCGATCATCCATAACATGTGTAGACACCCAAGGAAGATCCACCGTCACGGTGAGAGGGGCTTGATTTGAGTGGCTCAAGAGGACGTCAAGATAGGCGCGGTTCGTGCAATTCGAGACAATGACTTGAGTCCAAAGACGTGGCGTGTCTAGGACAACTTCCCGCCAGAAGCGACAGATGTGTGCCATAAATAACCAATGGCTCATATGCGCACGGGCTTTGCAGTGTTCCACATCTTTCCACGGCCTCTTCATTCCACAAGAATTTGAGAACTGATGCTCAAGTTCCGTTTGAACCATGATGAAGATTTCCGAGAGCACTTCTGTAGGGAGGAGAGAAACGGGCGCGAAGAGGCTGAAAACACTGGTAACATCACTTTTGTGAGCTGATTCTTTAGGTATTGTTTCCTCAATAGAATCCTCGAGGACACAGATCTCTTGGGGTGTCACTTCCTCCTCGATAGAATGTTCGAGAGTATGGGTATCTTGATGGGACCTCGAATTCTTGTCTTCGACGTTTGTGTTGGGTTTGGATTGTACGGAGAGGGTCTGGGATTGGTTGGAGCGTAGTAACAAAAGTTCCAGACCCTGTTCCCGGCTTATGTGTCCAGTTTTGATAAGGTCAACAGTACTATTGGACAGTTACTCACTGCGGTTCAGGCGTGCGACTGTGACGAGTCCAGCTTGTCACACGATTTGAGAGCTATATAGAATATCCATGAGTGTATTTTGCAGAGACTGGTGAGTACTGACCTTCTTCTTCATTTCGTTGAGCGAGTACTCTCGCACCAGCTCGGATGAGGTAACAAGTTGAAGAGCACTGGCAGGGCGTCTGCGACGGTTGCCTTCGTGTCGGTAAGCGGTCCATCACAAATCCGAGTGAAGACGGTGACAATGCCACACAGAAAATGACAGAAGACTCGGGCGTCCAAATATGGATTACCGCCGTCAGTAACCAAATACAGACAAATAAACTGCGTATATCCCATCCGAGTCGAATAACATGCTGCACACTCTGTCCTCCCAACCACGATGAGGATCTCGTCGTTGCTACCACTTCTTCTGGCTCCGGCCGCTTGGGCGGTCCCAGCCTCAGAATTTCAGAATGTCTTAGGCGAGCTCGGCGATCTAACAGGATTGTTCAACGACTTGGGAGAGGGAGCGCAGCAAGTTACGCAGCGCTTGAAGGGAACGTTTGACAAGTCAAAGGAACACGCTGAGCAATGGGTCCATGAGGGCAAGGATTTTGTCAGACAGAACGGCCTTGTCTGTGAGTGCACATTGTTCCGGTGACTAAAAGGCATTCTACTAAGACAGAGGCATTCAGACGAGCTGGTTACCCATCCTTTATTCTCGGACTACCAGCTTCGAGTAACAGACCCCAAGTTGTGCGACCCCTCCGTGAAGCAGCACTCTGGATACCTCGATATATCTGACGGCAAACATTTATTCTTCTGGTTGGTCTCTGTTCATTCACCTGTGGCCCCCTCATAACTTACTCCTTGTCTAGGTTCTTCGAATCACGCAAATCTCCAGAGAAGGCTCCTCTCACTCTCTGGCTGAATGGTGGTCCCGGATGCAGCTCTGTGACTGGTCTTTTGTTTGAGCTCGGTCCATGCAGCGTGACCAGCGAAGGCAAGAACACCACTGTGAACCCCTACAGCTGGAACTTGCATTCGAACATGATCTTCCTCGACCAACCCGTTAATGTCGGCTATTCTTACTCTGACGATGGCTCCACCGTTAACACCAGTCCTGTCGCAGCCGAGGATGTCTACGCTTTCTTGGAGCTCTTCCTTAATCGGTACCCGCAGTACGCAGACGCGCCCTTCCATTTGGCTGCTGAGAGCTACGGCGGAACGTACGCACCTAACATCGCCTCTGTCATCTACAAGAACAACAAGGAACTTGCCCTCGCACCGACTCCCAAGATTAAAAAGATCAACTTGGCATCTGTCATCCTCGCAAATGGCATCACCGATCCTTATACTCAAATGGCGTCTGTACCAACCTTTGCTTGTGACGGTCCCTACGCCGTGTATGATGATCCCGATGGTGCTCAGTGCACTTCCCTCAGGAGCAAGGTTCCCACTTGCCAGCGGCTTATTAAATCTTGCTACGATTACAACTCACGTTGGACTTGTGTCCCTGCTCAAGCCTACTGTTACAGCCAACTGTTTGGGCCTCTCCAGCGTAAGTCACTAATATGTACCACTAGCTCGTATACTGAGTATCCTCTTAGAGCTTGGGTTGAATTTGTACGACGTACGCAAGAAATGGTTTGTTTCGCTGGCGTATCTAGCCTACTGCATTCGATCCTAATATTTGGTTCTTAGTGACCGCTCCAAGGATGGCGATCTTTGTTACAAGCAGATGGACTGGATCGACACTTGGATGAATGACCATAAGAACAAGAAAGCGCTGGGCGTTAATCCTGAGCTAGACTTCGCCTCCTGTAATATGGAAGTCAATCAAGCTTTCTTCGGACAGGGCGACGGCATGCATAACAGCGCTGCACTACTCCCTGACCTTATCAATGACGACATCAAGTTGCTCGTGTATGCCGGAAACGCGGACATGATGTGTAACTTCATTGTTCGTTCTCATTATTCCCTACCCGCGGAAAGATGTTTGGTAGCTAATCTCGTGGTCACTGTAGGGTAACGAAGCTTGGGTAAGTAAGCTGGAGCATAAGTTCCACGCAGAATTTGAGAAGAGCGTGTCCACGCCCTGGATCACTCTTGGATCCGGCAAGATCGCTGGTGAGGTTCGTAGCGCGGGTGGAGATGGATTTACCGCAGGCAACGTCACCTTCGTGCAAATTTACGAAGCAGGGTATGCTTTCTATCCTACTTTCTCTGCTCTATGAAACTAATAGTTTATATACCTTACTCTAGACACATGGTTCCGTTCGATCAACCTGAGGCTGCTCTCGTACGTCTCGTCTTACATGCACTTAGCCCTCATCTAATCTTCTGTTTCTAATATAGGATATGTTCACACGCTGGATCACAGACGTCCCTCTGTCGCTGAACTTCAAAGACATGGCCGAATCCGCGCCCTTCGGTGGATGGGATTGAGCATGATGCGCTTGAGCAGTGCTAATAATTCGTACCGGCTTCCGTAGTGAAGCTAGAGAAACAACTCCTGCGAAGTGCGTAGTAGGCTGATAAACGTTTTGCAATGAGTCCTGAGTAGTAATGTAATTTTCCCCTCAATGTTCTGTATACCTGTTTTATCGCTTTCTTCCCCCATTGTTAGAAATAATACCAGAAAGTCATGACCTTTTACGTTCCATTCCCTCCGATCGCCATGAGTACACTCGTCACAGTCCTACGTCTTCGGTTATGTGCTCATACTACCGCCAGTGTTGCATAATCTCAAAGCCAGGTGTTCTGTTAGACTCGTACGGAGTCGTACGCGCCCGACCGGACCGCTTCCACACCTGTGGCGGACCGTTCCACGCATCCCGGGCCGCTCCAAATTTCCGATGGCGGGAGTCCTCTTCCCAGCTCCTGCACCTTTTGACCCATATATTTCACCAGATTTCCTCGCAACAATTGGAGAGAATCAACTCTAGAGACACTCCAAATGCTTGGCTGTATTTTGGTGAGCATCTTGGGATGTGCAAAAAAGCCACTATCAAACAAGGGTCGATCAGTGATGCTAGTAGCACTTGGTCGAACAAGGGTGGCAGCTAGTTCTCGCACAAGGGACCCCTTGAAGTCTATGAGGCCAGGGTGCGTTTCGTAAGACTAGACAGGATGCCACTAGGGTGCGTGGATTGCAAGTTATGAGTACTAAGTAAGGCTACATTTATATTGCAGTTAACAGCACTTTTATCTACTAGGACTGCAACTTGCGATCTCATGCCTTCTCGCCTTCAGGGCTTCCCCAAGAATAATGTGGATCCACTGCACAATACTCTGCCAATGGACTGGCATGCTGTGAATTGACATCTTTTATCTTACCAACGATCTATCCAACAGATCAACGAAAAGTTGATGCTGATGTTGCTATTACTAGCCTAGCACCTTGTACTCTGGAATCGACTGTCCTGTCTACCTCCCCAATTTTGAGAGCACTACTGCATGCCAGTGCAGCTGTCATAGGCTTACGCACCCGACGCCGGTATCATTGGCGTTATACCCTCCAGAGTCATGGGCCTGCAAAGTACTTCAACCGTGGTAAGGCGGCCCCTTGGCACCCTTGTTATCATATTTTAACCCATCTATTCTGTATACATGAAATAGGGTAGTACCACAGCCCAGGACATTCCATCTGCCCTTGTGGCAACCAGTACTGGCGATGTCCCTATAACTGGCAACATTCCTGTAATCATCTATGCCGGCGACCCCACCGACATTAGTACAAGCACATCCGAGTCCGCTGTATCCGGTCCAAGCGGCTCTTCGAGAACTTTCAACATCGGTTTCTATACATCGCTAGGGGTTATCCTCTGCATATTATCTTCTTTTATTGTTGCATTTATACTGCGTAGAAGGCAAAAGCGTAAACATACGGCATTCTCCAAGTCAGGTGAGTTCTGCGGTCCGCCTATATATGCAATTGAAAAATTCGTATTGACTGAGTCTCAGATCATTTATTCGTGTGCGATACAGCACAAATTAACACCAGCAGTATCAATGGTTCATCCGTGGAAGTCTCTGTGATGCAGCCAAGATTGTCATTCTTAACCGACGAGCACACGACTACCCATGCAGTTTACGGAGGTCCCCATCCAGAGCCTGATCAACCCCGAAACACTAATAATATCCCCCTGCCTTCCTTGCCTGTCCAACGTCCCCTTGATAGCGTCCCTTCTTTGCTTCACGCGCCAAAGGGCAATGATTCGAATAGTCCGAAAATCGCTACAGGGCCTGTTGTGCATCCAAATAGGGTTCGTGATAGACGAGAGACATATAGCACACGTTCTGGGAGTCGCAGCATGCTTTCAGGCTCCACAAACCAGACAGATCTACCGCCTTATAGCATTCGTCGGTTGCCATCTTATAATTCTTAATATCTCTTGGGACGATCGAAGGTAGACTTACCACTTGGTGGAGATATCGAAGTTGTCGTGCAAGCGGATAATCGTGGGGAGAGGTGTATCTAGCTGCAATAATATCGCACGTCGTGCGCCATGTAAATGGGTATAAAAAAGTGCCCGCTGCTACTCGATGCGATGCTCCGAATAAGCAACTGAGCAAGAGGAGGAGAGACTACATCATGCGTATGCACGAGAGAGGATGGCCGCCTTCGTCGTCGCCAAAACGGAATTTGCCATACGAGACGTTGACTTGAAATGGGTTTAGGAGGTAGATAACAAGTTGAAAGACCGTTAACTCGCGTACGTACTACGTAGCTTCTGCAAACGAGTACTAGCAAACGAGTAGCAAACGAGTAAGTTGCCGCCGAGCCGGAGCGGCCCTTCGAGTTGTATAGCCCGTCGGCGCCAAAGCGTTGAATTTCGACTCTCAAATTTACTTGCATATTTTCAAGTCTATTGGCAAACCACGATTCCGACGCATGCTCACATAGTCGTCTACTCCTTTGCCTTTGTCGCCCAGTGCACATTTTTGGGGAACGGAGAGTGTTGCGGTGTGTGAACTCTTTCGACGACATTTCTGATTCCTCCTTTTAGGCGTTCCCTGCAGGACGGTATGTGCTAGCTCGTGCAACTTTTATCGCAACTCTTCTTCCTCCCAGAAGTGACTGGACAACATACGTCAACTTGGATGTAGATATGGATTATCCAAACTTCGAGGCACACACTCTAGGTAGGTTGTCAACTCTGAGCCTCATTTCAGTGATGATGCATGGCTCACGTCTGCCAGTGACATTCAAGGGACGTGATTTGAAGGGCCTGGGTACAATTCCTGTCGTTGATTTAGCCGGTGTATGTGAAGACATTCCCAAGTAAGCCTAGTTGTGGAACTCCATGTTCAAGAAGACCGGACCAACGGGCGTTCGACACCCGGATATCCTCGTGTACATGAGAAAGTAATAGAGGAAAGTAAAAGAGAAATGCCTCTCTGTGCGAACTGATCAGGACCTCTATCCAAGTTTTTCCGCATGTCAAAGTCCCCACTCGCATTGGAACTCCTAGTCCGGCCACCACAACCTCTACCTGCCACTTACAACCCTGCGTTATGCCCTCACGACGAATGGGATAGAGGGGGGTAGTTCAGATGATGTGTTCCTTCAATGAACACGCGGAAATCTGAGTGAAATCACTATTCACCTTTGCGTCTTTTTGCAGAATGGAACACGTCAGTCATTCATCCATTCCCAGTTCGCTCCATCAGAATGTAATATCTTTACCCCATTGGCATCTACCTGTCACAGAATCTTATTCCCTTTCCAAGATTCAATGAATGTTTGGGGAACACCAATAATCTGTACTATCAAAGGTTTGTAGCCTTCTGTTCTCCAATGTGTTGTAGCCGCTCTCACTTTATGAAGCTATGGCCAATGACTATACTCTAGTGCGTATTGCAATTCGTCTCTACTATTGGAAATAAGCTTCATAGAATGGTAGTCGCTTCGCGAAATCGCCGGTGAGTACTGACTGTCAACAATCTCAGACCGTGTGAGTGGACTCATACGTTGGTTCAGGAACGTGCTACTTATCATCCATACTGTCATCATATCGAATTACACGAAAAAATCATGAGATCTGAAACGTCATGAGGCTATAACAGGAAGAAAATTCATTCACAGGTGGTGTTTTTATTCGTCGGTCAATTCTACTCCTTTAGCTACTATCCCTGTTAGGCGTCTCATCCCGTCTCAGAGCCGTTGTGGCGTCGATTACGAGAACGCTGGTGGGAATCCCGAATCATGAGAAACAAGTAAGGCACGTATACTCAGATAGTGCGGATATTCACTGGCATTCCCTTTCGAAAAGCTTGATAAGACAATAGTCCAGTCTGAGCAAATCATTCAAAGACCATAGTAGATTTGTATCAGCATCCTGCATCTGTACCTCATCTCATATGGCGAACGATTCCGTACCGACTGTTACAGATGTAGGGGCGAACCCTACGCCAAATGTAAATCAAGACACAAATGGCTCGGCCGACGACGAGTACCCTGCCTTTGACTTGGGCGACTTTCCCATAGACGATCATCGACCCTTCAAGGTTATAGTCATCGGAGCTGGCGCCAGTGGCATTCATGCTGGCATCAGGTATGCGCCTTAAAGCAATACTACGATGCAATGCAACTTCATGAAACGACTTCTAGATTCCGTCAGCATATCCCTAATCTTACCATGGTCATATACGATAAGCTCCATGACATAGGAGGTACTTGGTGTGTTAATCGATACCCGTAAGTCCACAGTCATGCTACATGGGGAACACTCACTTAATCATCACAAATAAGTGGCATTTCTAACGACGGTCCCTCATTCTGCGTAAATACAAACTTCAGACCCATCGTAATATATAACATGCTAATGACGTGCGTAGTATCAATACAGCTACGATCGAAAGGTTATTTCTTCCCTTTTTTTGGCATGCGATATATACACTAATACGCCGTCCGTACTATGCAGACAGATTGGTCGCGGTTCTACTCTCCGGGAGCAGAGGTTCAATCTTACCTCAAAGACGTGGTCGAGCGATACAGACTTGGTCCTTACATCAAGCTACGGCATGAAATGACATCCGCACGCTACGATGAATCCACAGGAAAGTGGCACATTCGCTTGACGCGCCCCTCCGACACGGGAGATCTCGATGAATTTGAAGACACGGCAGACTTACTTTTTCTTGGCATTGGCACCTTGAGTAGATGGTCGTGGCCGGATATAGATGGATTAGAGGAATTCAAAGGTCCTCGCGTGCACAGTGCCAACTGGAACTTCGGAGGATCTACCTGGGAAGAAGATGTTCAAGACTGGAAAGATAAAAATATAGCGGTTATCGGCCTGGTACGGCACACAACCCATCGTTGCGTTTATAAGAGATTTTGAAACATATAATGTTGCAGGGCTCCTCGGCTCTTCAAATCGTATCTGCACTACAAGACAAAGTGGGGAGACTCTACAACTTCGCTCGTGGAAGAACTTGGATCATCCCTCCTTTCATAACGGACATATTTTCCGATCTTCTGTCCCGTGACGCAACTACAGACGAGAACTGTGCGCCGTGTTTTTATTTCATTGATCCTTACCTTGGATTGATCAAAAGTCTTACCGTCTACAGATACATTTACGGATGAAGAGAAGAAGGCTCTGAATGATCCTGAATTAGGTGAAAGGTTCAGGCGCTCGCTAGAAGAAGCTATGAATGTACGTGCTTTCACTTGAATTTATTCATAGGACTTATCCCATGGACAGACTTCACATGCTATAACTTTGCGAGATACACCTTTGCAAAGAGCTTCGCGGGAACAATTCAGGGAACACATGTTAAGAAAACTTAAGGACAAGCCTGAAGTAGCGGAAAAGTGTGGGTTCTGAAATCCTGAGTCTTCCTGTACATTTCAACTGATCGAAGGACTAGTGATACCTGACTTTAGTGTCACTACTCGGCGTTTGACACCCGCACCAGGCTATCTAGAGGCACTGTGCAAGGATCATGTAAGATATCTTATCACAGCTGTTTCATATCGTCCACTTATCCCGGTATACCTTACTAGGTCGAATTTATCAATTCTCCGATTAAACGCATCACACCAACAGGTATTGAGACGATAGAGGGACAACACACGAATGTGGACATAATCATTTGTGCTACAGGTTTGTGGTTTCAATTCGGGTTATATAGTGCATCAAATCAAACTGCGCGTTGCTCTTTAGGCTATGATACTTCGTATTCGCTCCCTTTCCCCATAATTGGTCGTAATGGAGCCGACATACGTGACAAGTGGTCTCCACATCCGAAAACCTACCTGTCGGTATGCGTGGATGAATTCCCAAATATGTTCTTGTCCTGCGGCCCCAACTCCCTCTATGCCGCTGGCTCGGTGATCATTATGATAGAGCATCAAGTGGATTACGCAGTGATGGTCGCGAAAAAGATGCAGAGAGAACGCCTCAAGAGCGTAGAGGTGAAAAGGGAAGCTGTTGATGATTTCGAAGAGTATATCGAGGTCAGTACCTCTTTCATTGAACACCGCAGCGATGAGATCGCTGATTGAGCTTGGATAGTATTACTTCCCAAAAGTATGTCTGTGTTCACAAGCAACTTGAAATTCATCTTGATATGTGTCGGATCTTACAGACGGTTTTCACCGAGAAGGTGCGCAGCTGGTACAAGGGAGGAAAGGAGGAAGGTCGAGTGGTTGCTCTTTGGCCAGGTATAGTATCAACCATTTTCACCTTTTGGAGGGACTTCTACCTAAACTAAGTCTAGGATCTACGTTACATGGCCTGAAGGCTCTTCGAAATCCTCGTTGGGAAGACTTCAACTATGAGAACCGTGATAAAACAAGGAATCGTCTGCGCTGGCTTGGGGATGGTCAGACAATGAATGAGAAGACTCGTACTGGCAATAGTGCGTTCTCTTACTTGTAGATATCTCATTATTTCTAACCGAATGATTAGGGAGCTGGTACATCGAACATGGTTACATGGATATTCCTCCTCGTAAGTTTAATTTCAAGACACTATCACGCTGTACAGGGACATTGCGCTGATTTCACTACACACTAGTTCCCGTGGATGAGGACAATGAGGCTGTATAATGTCCCCGAAGCAGCGAATCAGTCTGTAGATACCTGCATATATGGGAACGATATGTCTGATTTATCTAGGACGACAAAATATACCGTGACTTTCAAGTTTGCACAGCACTTGTGACTAGACTCTCTGGCAGTTGAGTCTGCGAGTCAGGCTTGGCGCCACGCAAGCCTTGCCACGTGGAACCACGTGGAGGACTTGGGGGTGCCGAATAAATCTTCCAACTTCAACTTGCTCAAAGCAACGTCCATATCCAACTCACCCCATCCCTTTACGATGTAAAGTAGCTTAATCTATATGAAACCTGCTTCTATCCACACAAGGTAGAGTTGCATCAGCGAAGATCGAAATATAATGGTCCAATTTAACGATGTTTGTCCAGTGTCTTCACCATGATTTCGCAATCTAATTAGTTTTCGAATTTTGGAATACCGTACCTGTTAGCTCTCTATCGGCCCGCTAAATGCGATGAAGGCATTCCGAGGATTAGCTATCAGCCGAAGGCATGATGAACTGTCAAGAGGAGCTTCCATTCCATTCCTTACCGTCTTAACAGCCTGAGAGCCAGAGTCATGCTACGGCTGTTCCCTGCGACGACCCACCACCCTCACTTAATTTCGGCTATTCTAACATAGGGGCGTTGTAACATGAGCGATCCAGAGAAAGGGGAAGAAGATTCAAAGGTAGTTGCTAAGCGTCTGCTCAAAGCGATATCTAAAGTATATGTTTTATCTAGGCTTCTGGCAGCTCGAACTCAGGGAAAATTGGATGGTCTGCTATAGAAGCACACCTACAAAAGTACGACGAGAACGCTATGAAGGTCTTCTCAGACGACATTGATACCTTGTTGGTATTCGTAAGTATTGGTTGTTGGTTATTTAAGAAATCTACTCATGGAGAGTAGGCGGGTTTGTTCTCAGCTGTCCTAACGGCATTTGTCGTTCCCGCATATCAGACATTACTTGAACAAGACAGCGGTCAACTATCCACTCAAATACTATCAAATATTTCCTCTCAACTCGAAAGTTTCAAAGTTGCACTCCCATTCCTAAATTCCACAGTATTACCAGAGCGGCCCGCTTCAGGCGGGCTCTCGCCCTCTGCAGTAGCGCGCTTGATCAACGTGCTTTGGTTCCTCAGTTTATTATTCAGTCTTTCGTCGGCGCTCTTTGGAATTTTTGCCAAACAGTGGATTCGTGAATACCTTCAGTGGAATCAAACTACAGCAAGTCCACGACAAAACGTCCTCGTTAGACAACTTCGATTTGAGGCATGGGAAGACTGGAAGGTCCCCGCGGGTATTTCAGCGATCCCAGCTCTGCTGGAGACCGCCGTCGTCCTCTTTTTGATTGGGCTTGTGGTGCTCCTGTGGACCCTAGATTTTGTCGTCGCCTCTATCATCACCATCGCCACTTCTATCATCCTCCTGATCGCCTCCACCGTGACCGTACTTCCAGCATTTTATCATCGGTGCCCATATAAATCACCAACAGGATGGGCCTGCGTCTTGATTTGGGACGCAATCGTACGGTCCTATCGCCTTGCCAGGCGGTTCTCAGCTCGACATATCCTCCAAATCACTACACAATATCGTCGCGTTAGGGGCCTCGCTGCCGGTGTTCAGTTTCCCAACTTTGACCGCTCAGTCAAACGCCTCCCTCAGTTCCAATCATGGAGGCAACGGGATACATACATCGACTGGCTGATATCTCGAGAGGTGTCTGATGCGGCGGACGTCGTTCCGTCAGATATAATACAGCCCATACCTGCCATCAAGGAGCGTATCATGCAAAATGTGGGCGAGATTTTACCGCTGTCCCGCGCGCTTGTATGGGTTTGCCAGGCTTCTGAAGATGTCAAGCTGTGGGCCAATGCTGCCCGATGCGCAGAAACTCTCCATACGCATGGTCTGGTCAAGCAGAATGAAGCTTGGGAGGCGGGACTGTTTGGCTCACTATACGCAGTGCGCAGATTTCTTTCCAAGGACAGGAAAACAAATCAATACAACTCCTCCCCCAACCTCTCTTTCCGCGAAGAGGACCGATACACATTGACTGAAGGACGAATTAGTAGCTGGAAATCGTTCGACTACACGACCTACTTGCGAAGAAAGGGCGTTTCATACAGAAGTAATGCCCCAGATATCCACGATGTTTTTCGTGTCTTGGACGAAGCGGAAAGATGGGTTTTTAGCCATGTCTTTCTATATGACATCGAGGCATGTTTTACCCATGTGCATTGGAAGGATAATCGTATGGAGGACTGGGTATCCGACCACGGGTCGTGGGCTCGAATCGCACACTATGTCGTTCTAATGGAGGATTTGATCACATCAGCTTGGCAACCGGATGGTCCTAATTCCTGGCGCGAAGGTTGTGGTCGACTCATCCAGACGTATAACTCAGTGGTGGAATCACGCAATCTCTTCTATACAAATGGCATGCATTCGATGTTATTGGAGATCGCGTGTATGTTCGGTGAAGTCAGCGTAGTGGATGGCAAGATCGGATCTTCGGGTACTGTACCTTTTATGCACTTTCATGGGTTATACTGATTCATCCATCTATAGCGACACATGTAATGAAATTGAATACAATGGAAGACAGCATCAATCTTGCGATTCAGATATTTGACCAGAACCCAAACTACTCAGAGGTGGAAGGTCGCCACCGGTTCGTCATGATGGCCGACGCACTTCTCCGGACATTTTCGAAAGTCTACATTAAGGGTCGCAATGAATACAAAGCAATGGAGTCACTGCTACAGCGAATGACGACAGCGGTAACGATATCTCTGGATCAAGGGTACCCGGATTGCGGATGCCGCCATAGCCTGCCCTGGGTTCACACTCTATTATCTTACAAAGAACTACCGCCCCTCCTAGAAGGAATTGATAGACTGCCGCACCGTGCCCTAAACTCACTCGTCGATGCTCTGGATAAATGTATGGGAGAGTCTGTGGTGGTTTCACCTTATGAGCACCAGCTTCCGAACGATTCGGGTACTAGCTTTGATTTGGGTTCAGATGAACAGGACGGCGCTGACGAAGTCATCATACGCACGGAAACTACTTCTCCTTTGTTGACTGGAACAGAAATCCGAAAGGAGTTCCCGCTACTCAGGGTGAAGGTACACCAACTCCAAAACCGTCGTCGGGGCCCGGTGGCTGAAGTTCGATCACTGGGCGAGCATTCGATGATCCACGAAAATGACCTTAGCGACCAACGGGATCAGGTTGAGGAAGACCACACAGACCAATGGGATCAGATCGTCGACGAAATGAACCTCCCTGAGGTTTTGAGCGACAGGAGCTCCGAGTCACCGCAGAGTTCGTATGAAAGTGATACAGGCGAGGTGATCATAGAACAGGATGACGCTTTATCACGAAGAGAGACCACAGAAAGCTTGGTAGAGTCGCATGGACAATACGGCATGCCTAGCGATGGAGCATTCCAATCATCTCGCGACTCACTTATGGAGATCGTAGTCATGCACCCAGATGAAGTGTTTCCCCTGGTGGAGGAGTCCCCTGTTTTGGCTAGAGAACGGCGCTCAAACAACTGGGATCGTATGACTGCCGAGCCAGTATCTCTGTTCAATTTCCCCACTGACACGAGTCAATGGCCCCCAGCACCGTCCCCCTTTAACCTCCGGAGCGATACAAATTCAGAGTATACGCAGACCTCTCACGCCGATGATTCAGACCCTGTGGTGGCATTACGCCGGAGAAGCCTTAACCGGGATCAGGGTACGACGGAAAGAAGTACCCTGGAAATCTTACTGGGATCGACTGGGCAATCTGAACAAGTCGCAGCGGGCGGCTTTGATACGCATGGAGAAGGCTTGGTCCAGTCTCCTCAGAATACATCGCTTCCGGAGTCTGCAGTTACAAATGCAGATGAACGGGTATTTCTGGCGGAGGATTTGCTTCTGTGGGCTGAAGGAAGCGGTGACACAATCCAGTTGCATCAGGCTACCGTGGAATCAATGTCTCCGTTGGATTTCCCCAGCGATTTAGAACTGTGGGATCAAATCATTGACGAGGAAATCCTTCCCTTTTACCCGCATACCTACTTGGATACAAGCTCTCAGTCGACAGCTTCTTACGAGAGCGACATAGACCAGGTGGTCCTATACAGGCGAAGCGGTATCCGAAATTACGAAGTATTGCGGAGAGAGGCTCCAGATGATTTGTTAACACCGCATGGGCAGTTCGTGCTTTGGGAATTTGCAGTGGACGATGTCGATGTGCCTAACATGGAGGGCGCGGTCCAGCCTCTCGTGGGCGTTGCTACACGAGCGGACGGAACTCCGATGATGGCAATGTCGCCTATCTATGAAAGTTCGAGCGGAGTGAAAAGCGAGAGTGACTTGAACGGCCGAAGAACCTGGACTCGGACTGGAGAAAGCACCATGAATCAATGGGATCAACTTTTTGATGAAAGCATGTCTTTCCATAGCGAAACCAGCTCTGCGCAAATTTCCTACGACAGCGATGCAGACGAGGTGGTCCTACCAAGACAGAGCAGTCCGGGTGTCAGTAGAATCCCGCCTCCAAGCAGCTCTCTCATCCATGCGGCGTTCACAAGGGCATCGACAGACGCAGACATCTGGAACCTATGGATATCTGACGTACTATCCGGAGAACCGGAAACAATACCAGTCGACGGCTCTTATGACGGTGCTATACATGACTTGGACGCTGATGCACGGCCCACTGGTGCGGTGTTTAGTGTACGAGACAGCCTTCAACCTGAATCACCCATTCCATCCTCCATCACCGAGCACAATTCCCATCGAAGTTCGCAATCGAGCAGACGAACCCCAATTGAAGCGCTGTGACTATGCAGGGCAGAGATACATCATGGGGATTCAGACGCAAGGGTTGGCGCGTACAGAAATCGCATGTTGCAGACTCTGATATCTTATGAAATTCTACGAATACGACTATGTTATGCGACGTCCTTTCCATCGCGACCATACTGTCTATCATCAGATATGATAACACTTCGAAACATAATATATATATATATATATATATTGCAGAGACGTGTAATACTAGTAAGGGACTAACAGTAACCCTTACGCCGCTTGAATCCACCGTACACGTTCAATATATGGATCCGTAATAAAAGGGATGCAATGAATCCAGGAAGCCGGCCCATCCCAACACTCCGCATAGTACGTACTCATATACTCAAACCATTTCGGATAGAAACCCGCACACCCGCAGTCAATGATCCATATCAGACCATCCTTCCCTATCATGATGTCGCGCAAGTTCAGATCCATATGTGTGAAAATCAATTGTTGACAATCGTGGAATGGATCGTACGTGGTAGGTGGTCGATTAGTGCGAGCGGGCACGGCGCGGACGTGGGCGTGGAACCAGTCGGACAAGGATTGAAGGTTAGGGAAAGAGACTTCGCGTTTACCTTCGAACACGAAGCCGACGCACACCTGCGGTTCGCCACCCAACGGACCTGGAATGGACGATAATGTACTCGTAGCTTTTCTCAGCTGGCGAATATAGCTTCGCAGAGTCCACGCAACTCGTAGCTTCCCCATATCGAGAGTGTTGGCCAAACCTGACCGAGCTGTTGTCCGTCTATGAACTCCATGACGTACAAGTAGTTTCCTCGGAGCTGCTCGTTGTCTATGATGCGAAGCACTCGGGGTACAGGGATGGACGTATGCTTTCGCACGAAATTTATCGCAAGCGCTTCGTGAGGTACTTGTTCGTCCTCTCCAAACGACCTCTTTAAAGTTCTTTTCACGACAACATCGGCGGTTATCTTGTGAATCAGCAACTGTCCTAAACCATCAACGGATTCCGGCAAGCCTTGTTTAGCACGCAAGGCATCATAGTATTTGTTCAATATCGTGGCGTCGTCCCATTGCTCTACTTCGAAGACCTGTAAAAATAAATGCTATTTGTCTCGCCTGTGCAACGATGAAGATACCCACTTACCTCTGAGTCGCCTGGCCCCGAGCTAGTGAGCCGCGCCTGATTCCTAGGCCAAAATACATCTTCCAAGAAATTGGCGACATAGATGAGTACCCTATATGCAATCGTAACGGGTATATACTTCATACGGTTCCTCAATGGACCACGAATGGTTACATCAACACGCCACACGCGATTTTACACCTGCCATACCTGCGTGCAAGGAGATCCATCCTGGCGACCGGACGGCTTGTTACGATCGCGAAATTCGGTGAATAGTAGACTAAGCTAGGTGCGATTCGGAGAGAGATAGAAATATATGATCCAAGGCACAAAAAGGTTGGTTCTGTCCTACGAGAGCAAACTATAAAAGCTCATTCTCAGTATCGCAACGGAGTCGGAGTCTGAGTATTAGCATCGGAGTAAAGTCAAGCGCTGTTGAGATATCAACACGTGGCGCCCAAGTCTAAACGTTAGGGTGACCGTCAGCCTGTTCGCTAGCTTCTACGCCCGACAGGGCATAACTTTCATATCTATACTGTGAACCATTCGTTATGGATCGTATGACACGGAGGTATGTTTTAAACTATAATCTACTCCTGCCTCCGAGTTTAGAAACTTGAATTAATATTCTCATCAAACAGGATCATGAAGGACATGTCGCTCGTCGTTGCGTACAAGTTGGTCATATATCTTGCCGACTTCTTGGAAGATGTGTTCTGGGCAAGAATGCAAGGACAACCCGGAGGTTCTCAGATGGAAGAGGTAAGACGATCTATAACGAGAAATTATATCACATAGAGACAAGAAATTCATATTTCCTATACCCAGACATCTGAAGTAGATGACTGGAACGATGAAACAATTTTGGAAAAATATTGCGAGTCAATTCAGGCCAATCAGGGCTTACCCGAATCCATCGACGGTTACGGTCAGATGAAAATATACAAAATCACGGACAAGGTCGTCGTTAAACGGACACTAGGAAGAACGTTTGATGACGCCGTTCAAGTCCCTCACGAAGCTCTCGCCATGGACTTCGTCCGTAAACATACATCCATCCCTGTGCCACGGGTACTTCGTACCATCCAAACTGAGGATGCGGAAGACGAGCTTTTCTACGTCATGGACTTTGTAGACGGGCAACAGCTCCGTCATGTTTGGCCAACACTCTCAATCTGGGGTAAATTGCGTGTCGCCTGGACATTGCGAAGTTACATCCGCCAGCTAAGGAGAATTGACAGTACGTTGTCCTCCGTTCCTGGTCCGCTAGGCGACAGCCCCCAGACCTGTATCGGCTTCATATTCGAAAGCAAGCGGCACACCTCCTTCCCCAACATGGAAGCGCTATTTGCATGGTTTCATGAAAATGCCCGCATGAGGCGTGTTCGTGCTCGCCTTCCACCTATAAAATACGACCCCTTTCACGATTGCAGGCGCATGGTCATGACGCACATGGATTTAAACATGCGAAATATACTAGTGGGGAAAGATGGCCGTATATGGATCATCGATTGGGACTGGTCTGGATTCTATCCAGATTGGTTCGAGTATGTTAGCATGTTTTTTGCGGAGGAACTCATAAATGGGCCGATCTCTTGGATGCGCTGTATACCTTTTATTACTGACCCGTATATTGAACGCAGGAGGTGGTTGGAGGAGTCGTGATTCGTAGCAATCGTTAATTTGGTGAAGATGTTACTACTTAAGTAAAGCTATCTGAAATCTGAATTGCCGTTAACGTCAACCTACTACATGGCATATCGACTTGAACACAGTTTGAATTGCACTTCTCCGCTAGTCATAAAACACTCCCTGATCTTCCGGGATCCACCGCTCAGCCCGAGAGCTGTTTCTGAATCTTTCAACTTCCGTTGTTAATCTAGCTTCAGAACCTTGTCTGATGATACCAGCCTCCTCCAAACACCTGATAACCTGCGTACACCAATAAAGGCAGCCGCTCCCCTCCCCATTGTACTTGTATTTATCTAGTCCTTTCTCCCGGATGAACGTAAGGAGGTCTCTGGGAGTAAACACGACTCCTTCCGAAAGGGAAAATTGGGGATGAACCTCAGAATACTGTGATATACGGTATTCTTTAGAGAAGATCCTTGAGTAGATAATATCAGGAATGTTTATATCGATCTGTACAGAGACTGTTCGGCGGTGACTTACTCGATAATAACCTCGCCAGTGTCTCTAGCCATCACAGTGTCAAATATAGTGCATTGAACTGTGTTTCTGGTACCGGGAGATAACATTGTCCTTTTGGACGAAAAAATGAGTGTCGCCTGCACTCGCCAATGCATCAGTATTCTTTCAGTACCCGACTTTTGGGTCTGAGTGGCGATGGCAGACACGACTATCTCGCTCATGGCCTGGTCCCAGTGTCTGGAGTAGACATTGCGCGAGTCAATGGTCCGGAGCGCCTGATGACTATAACGTAAGTGTTGTGGGAATGAGCGTAGACAACGAATCTCACCATCGTAAACAGGGGGCACGGCAAAGGGAAAGGGAAAGGGGGTTATAATCCGTTTACGTGCGATAGGACTAGCGATACACTTGGGAGTTTGGTCCTGCCGTTGACTATTTATCAAAAAGTGGTAAGACATCGGACCAATGGGTGCACGCACTATCTCCTCGCAGCGTGCAGATGTAAGTACTGCCCCCGAGTTGGCACCTTCCTGAAGTGGGCTGTAGATGTAATTTATCGCACGTCCAATACTGTGGCCCGGATTTCATCAGGAAGTGGCTGCAGATCATGTGCATACAGTATGATCTCGGACCCAATGCTATCAAAGAGGATGAGTCGAACATTATGCGTCCTAAAACAAAAGAGATGACTCAACCTATAGTAGAGCGTTCTCATGGCATTCAGATATGGACGTGAGAAAGGACTAAGAACTTGTCGGAGTAGCACAATCGATTCTGGATTATGCATGTCGTTCGAATGATCTCCTTTTGTCTCCTAGTTCCTCGATAAGATCAGGACATCTTGCCTTAAAATGTAACGAATCGTAACGTTTGAAAAATCGATTGGAAGTGATGTCGGTGTCCTGATTTGTACAAGTTTTTCGCAAGGTTTTGCAATGTTCGAACACATATGAGCGCATGAGGCTCGATGGGCCTGTAGTGAGCTACAATCTTCAAACTATACAATCTTCAGATTATATGCGGAATGTCCATCGGAGTCTTGAGTCTGGAAAGTTGCCCTAGAGGCCTAGGGTTTAATATTTCTACATCAGACAGCGGATAGTGATCATGTAAAGATGTTTAGGTACTTTTTCTGTGACCTTGGGCAATACCAAAATACTTGAATAATGGTGTGGCGGGGTAATAGTAGGAACAAAGTTGACGACTGGCAGCAGCAAATAATTGATTGGCGCCTACGGCGTTATGCGGCGCGCATGGTGTAACACTGGCGCGAGTCGGAAGACGGGCGCTCGTGAACACGGGAGAATCCGACAGCAACTGACTGGTCTAATGACTGGTATTGCTGGTAAGTTCGGAAAGCTGGGGATACAGCGAGTACGACGAGGCTTTATATATGAAAGAGAGACCCCCGGAAGAAGGGATTAGAAGGGGGTAAAAGGTCTACGAGGAGTACCGGCCATGAGGCATGAAAGGCAAGTCCAAAACGGGTAGGTGTAAGTGGTAGGTATAAAGGTTAAGTTACCGCCCCGCTACATACGCCCTCCAATATCGTATTTTAACGATATTCCAACCTCCTTCGTACTAACGCTGAACTTCTCAGGAGTAGTCTTGGAACATACGGTCGAGATCGAAGTCTTCGTCGTCGTCGATGTCCCTTTCGGTGGGCGGCGCTGCGTTTTGCGTGGAACTGCCTTGAACAAATGCGGGAGTGAAGGAAGTAGAAGTGGCGGCCGGAGCAGGGATGACGGTGGTTGAAGAGGTCTCGACGTTGTTAAATGTAGGGGGTGAGCCCGACGCCTGAGTATTCGGAGTGATAGCTGACGGTGTCAGGGCAGGGGGATCACGAGAGTAAGAGCCGGATCCGCTAGACGGTGAGGAGGGGATAGGGGGGTCGTAGAACCCTACGAGACGGTCGTCAATGTAAATGTCCGACCGTCCTGCCTCTGAGCGACAGTCAAAGCTGGTACGTCGTCCGGCTTTCTTCTTTTCTGCTGCCTTGCTGACTCCTCCGTACGGGTGGCTTCTAGGACTGCCGCGATCGCCAATGTTGTGCCTGGAGGCCTTCTTGTCCCGTCGCTCGTTCTTTTTTCTTTCAATCCATTCCTTCTTGCGTAAACTGGCGGCTGCGGACTCCCATAACAGTTCTTGAATGGTCTCCTGACGATCCGCTGACAGCCCAGGTATGTTGGTTCGGTTGGTCTGAGAGGGGGCTTGGGCTGATCGGGGAACTAAGATGTCGATGGGGACGGGAGCACCGTGGATGACACAATCTTCAGTAAGTGTCCGATACTCGCTAAACTGGTAGCGGTTCTGACGATCACTGTTCCACAGGGTCTGGAACTCGCTGTACCCTCCAGGGATAAGGGAGTCCTGGGTGACGGCGTACTGACGCACTAAGGCATCAAAGCGGTGGTACGCTCGCAGGGCCTCGACGGTGAAGACGACTTGGGCGTCGCTGACGGTGTTGCGTAACACAATGGATCCGTCACTCTGTCGAGTGAGGAAGGCATGTAGCTCGCTCATCCTGCGAGGTAGCTGGTGAGTATGGTTTGCCACTGCTAGGTTACGACGGTGGCTCATACTTAGCGGGATTTCAGGTGAAAAACGGGTACAAGGAAAGTCACAAGGAGCGGTCGGTCGGGGGCGAGCACGCGAGCTAGGCCTGCCCTGGGGTTTCCGGGGAGTCCTAAGGGATGATTTCCTGGTAGGCAGCCTTTTTAACGGCTTCTGTCCTCGGCTAATTTCCAAATTTCCCAGGAAAATCTGAGGGTCGTCTGTAGGAGGACGTCCATTTCCCTCAGGCAGATCTTTAATACCGGAAGCTCCTAACGCGTGGAGGTATTCGGTAAACGCGCCTAGATGTTTAATCGTGCTGTATGGGACCCACGTATGGTCCCCGGACTTCCACATCGCTTCAAAGAGAGCATTAGGCCCTGAGCCTTTGTGTGACAGGAACTTATCAATGGCCCACTCATTCTCTTGGTCCTCGAGTTCTGCCACCTGGCTAGCGAGCCGTCCAGGAAACAACCGGTCGTCATTAGGCTCGTGCGTGCGCAGTAGCGAGGAGTGAAATACGTCGTGGATTCCTCGTCGCTTGAGGTCCGCGGGCAATTCTATGCGGTACGAATTATTGCGGAAGTCCTCGGCGATGCGATAAGGCCCGATGAACT
>MLYV02001344.1:0-12806 GCA_001913855.2 Hermanssonia centrifuga
AATAAGTTGAAAAGAGTATAACCTTTATTCATAATTTTCAATATAAAGTTCTGGTAAAAATTCAGAAAAACTTCCTGATTTTATCTGATGATATGTTGTGACAAATCTAAGATATTTTGACTCAACATATGCTTCAAATCTTATCTATACTTTTCTTGTGCAAGATGTTTGTAAAAACTGAAGGAAATCTGATCAAAACATTAATTTGATAGATTTTTTGCTAAAGTTGTAATAAGATTTTAGGGTAGACAAGCTAAGACAAAATTTAAAGCATATTTTGAGTCAAAAATATCTTAGATTTGTCACAAAATATCATCAGATAAAACTAGAAAGTTCTTGTGAATTTTTACCAAAATTTTATATTGAAAATTGTGAATAAAGTTTATACTCTTTTCAACTTATTTTCAAGTTTTATTGTAGCTAAAAATCCCCACAGATATCCAGTGAGTGCTTCATAGCAATTTGATCGCCTCCATGGTTCCTTAACTGCGGTGATGTGTCGTGACTCGGTGATACTTGAGCACAGGCCATTCGGCGCTCCAAACTGCTGTATAGCCCACACATAGTGCTTCATAGAATGTTGGCGAGGTAAAGAGAGCGTTGTGCGAACACCGGTGATCTCGAAAATCTTACGATGGGTATGAAAGCGACCGAGTGCATCTTCAATCTTGCGAAGCGTCTGCTGATCAATAACAGATCGCCGAACAAGATAGCAGAACTCCAAAAACGCTGCAATTGCTTGGACCATTGCATCTGGTACATGACCAACGATTGCAGAAAGATAAACCTTCACAGGGCGTGAGTATTGCACAACAATCATGAAAAAACCATACCTTCATTAATGCTTTGGAATCGTCTCCGGTCCATTGTTTGAAACGGCGTCCTTCGGGAAAACGACGTAGGCCAGGGAACGACGGCGCTGCCGCAATTCTACGATCAATATCGTTCAATATTGTGTTGCCAGCAGTTTCGCCATGAGTATGCATCAAGTACTTGCCAACCCATGTAACAAGGTGGTCCTTGAAAGTACCCTTGATGATTTGATGCAGAAGGTCAGGTGCAAGGAGCTCATGAATGTCTGCACAAGGAAAATCATTTGTAAAAGGCTATGTAAAGTGGTAAGTACTTCAAATATATCAATAGAACTACCAGAACTTACAACAATCCTAGCATGAACACCATATTTCTTGTATGCAGTTTCAGTGTCATACGCTTCGATAAGCATGTCCGTCAGCTCTCGTGTCCGCCGCCCAGGAGTACCGGCATCGAGGTCCTTCTTGTGAGCCATGCACCTATTAGATGTATGTCAGTCAAATATCAATTCATGACAGACTCGAAGGATTCCCAGCCAGCCAACGCAAGCGCTGGGACCCAGGACACCCTTTACCGTCGGAAGGAGACCAAGCACTCACTTTGGACACCAGCCGCTCACAACCCCAGCGAGGAGGATTTGTTCAGGGTAATCAGCTATATATGGACCCAAACAGTATAGCGCGTGTCGATAATGTCTATCAGGACATCGTACAAGTTGTTTTGTGGTCATGCCATGCTTAAGTGACCGCATGATAAAGGCGAGCGATTTATGGAAAAGTTTCCAGCGAAACTTCTGGAAAATAGGACACTTGTCATATTTTCTTGCACCTTATAGAACACATAAATCAGTAGTAAGAATGCTGTTGGAATGAATTGACATACATTTCGGAGTGGCCAAAAACGCGATTGGAACAACCGAATTGCAGTGAGCGCGCCGATAGGCATTTGTGATTACACCGCTGGACATATACAGCGGATAGTAATCATTTTGGCCCGTTGCAACGGAAACCGTGGTTTTGTCGCTTCCAAAAACCAGGGACGACCATCGCGCCTTTGTTGTTGGGGTATTTGGCAAGAAGATCGGCCTGAGTCCACGCCCAGTTGCCAGACATAAAGTCATTGTATATGCGGTCTTTGTTGCAATCGAAGTCACGTCGAGAGATTGGATCAAAACCATCTTTGAAACTTGAGTTGTCCAGTCGTTGTCGTGCAATCAAATCGGGGTTGCGGTAGTGTATCTCGTAGTCCGCAAGCATCCAGCTTGGTGTAACGCCATCCGGCACCTCGCCAGCATATTTCACAGAGAAAGTCTGCCAAGGTACTTCTCCGACTACAATGGAGTCGATCGTCTCGTACATCTTTGCATGAAACGAGAATGGGGGAGTGCCACCATGCTCTAACAGGGAGGCTGCCCAGAGGTCCATTAATTTGCTGATCTTCGTCTGGGACATTTGTTCTTCTTTGTATAGGAATTCCGCAGTCTCAAATGTGATTCGATCTTTGAACGGCGCCCAGTTGTTGTGTGCTTCAGCGACTGCAGGTGAAGCATTGCTTGGGACCGGCTTGCCATCCTTGTCACAGGGAACTGCTGCATTGAAGATTCAAAAGCTGGACGCCTGGCGAGATGAAACTAAGACGTACCGTTCAAAACGGCATGGTAAGCAGTAGATTCTACTGCCGCTGCTTCGGGAGTATTAGTCTCCCCACCGGTGTCTCCATACCCCTGCATATGCTCCAGTGAATCCAAATTGCCTGGAGGTTCAAAATCAAATGACGGGCTGACAGAACTTGAAGGTGGGGAAGGTGATGCATATTGAGGCTGTTTATGCGCGGCGTTTGTATGTTTTTTTAGCCCGCCCTGATTTGTGAATGCGCGAGGGCAATGGAGGCAGTCGTATCGTAGGGAGCCGTGAACTACGCGAGGCATTAACGAGAGGTAGATAGTCTGAGGAAATAAAATGGAGAGGTTGAAAGGGGGGATCGAAATCTTCTACGTACCTCACGTGCAGATCCTTCCGATCACAACCTGAAACTTGAAGCACCCGACATTAAAAGTCCAACATATCTATCTTTTCTGGTTTGTTTACACTATCCAGTCGAGATTCTACTATAACTTCACAAGATCAGATATGCCACCCAAAGCCCAGTCAAAGAAACGTACCGCTTCTGCTCCGACCCAACGGCTCTCGACTCGTGCCAAGAACGCAACGTCCCATCCAGGCCTGGTAGACCTTAGCAAGGACTCGGATCCAGAGAACTCAAAGCGCAAGATGCAAAAGAAGGCGGTGAAGGCGAAGGCGAAGGCTGTTACCAAGGATAAAGCAGCCAATCTTCCTGAGATGAAGAGACGGATTGCTGAACTTGAGGCGCAGATTGCAAGAAACGATGTCAAAGTCTTGAGGAATGGAAGTAGCACCGCAGCTCCAAGTCGGTCCTCTCCAATCGTGGAGGATGTTGATGTTGATGCAGTAGAGGATATTGATGTGGGCGCCGATGATGCTGATATTGCGGAGGACATTAATGCGATAGAGGATGTTGACATTGACATTGACATTGATGAAGAACAAATCAGTGACGTGATAATGTCAGATGGTGATGGTCCCAAGAGGGGGATGACTTGGACAACCATGGTGGGGATGATGAGGACTCTGGAGGTGATACAGACAACGTGGAGATGGTAAACGAGTCCACTGGAGGTCCACCACCCGGCTACGGGCCTGTGCACTATAGGCTAAGACGGGTCAGTACTAATTTCTCTTGAGCACATAAAACTCACCTTCTTATGTAGGAAAACGGTGCTTTCTTCGGCCGCAACGACGCCGGTGATGTTATCATTGTCAAGAGACACGCAACCGTGGTGAATAGCTTTCCGATCGAAAAACCCAAGGCCAAGCCTACTGCCAATGTTGAGCCAAAGAAGCGTAAGTCAACAATGCGTGAGGAGGAAGACATACCCGAGGAAGCAACGGGAAGTACTCCCCAGGATACCCATCAGGTGGCTAGTAAACCAGTTGCGTAAGTGGAGCCTCTCTTCTTTCAAATAGAGAGCATCTGTTGATCAGCGAGTGATCAGAAAAAAGATAAAAAGAAACACACCTCAAGGCCTCGTGACGAACTGGAGAGACAAAGTGATAAGAAGCTCCAGTGCACCTTCGCTGCACAGCTCTGCATCGCCGTCTCAAACTTCGTTTGCATTGCATGACGGATCTGAAGCCTCTCGTGCATCTACACCGATGGCGATTGGCCCTGCTACTAGTAGTAGTACTGCGCCAGCCGTCGCCATTGCAACAGCTCCAAAGTCAAATGTGCAGGTCGTCAAGAAACCGCAGGATACATCGTCGGTAAGTATTGCATGGTTCCGTTTCTTTTTTCGGGCACTGATCCCTGCTAGATGGATGTATCGGTCAGTATCAGCAGCCAAACAAAGGTAGAAGCAACCCAACATACATCAAAGGCTCCAAAGCCTCCAAAGACTGAGGCTCCCAAGAAGAAGAGTGTGTCGACGGTTGACATTCCTCTCCCCAACGTCCCGCATGCAAAAGACATTTGGAATGCCAGTGGCGGCATTATGCATACCTGGGTTCACTTTGTCAGCACACTCGAGAACCCCTGGGATGCAAACTTGACTGGAGAAGAGATGAAGACTTTGTGCAAGCTATGGGCTATTGGTTTCCCAAAGAATGAGGAGCGTATCTCATCTGGGACCAAGATACACAAAGTGGTAAGGGTCACTTACCTGTTCTGCTCGGGTCAATGGTGTTGATATCTACGGTGCACAGTCCCAACAGCGCTCGTACGATTGGCGTAGCCGAGCAGGGAAAAAGGGCATCTTTCACGTTCTGGAGTTTTTTAAGCAGCAAGGACTCGATACTGAAGAACAACGTAAGGAGTGTGCCACAAAATATGGCTTGAGTTACCTTTGCATGTACCATGATGACAAGGTGTGTCATACTAGCTCCTCGTAGTGCGGTATCCATTGTGCTGACTCTGTAGTAGAACAAAAAAGGGGCATTCAGAGGGGAGGTTCTTTTGAAAACCTTTGCGGCTCACCTTGCTCAATACGATCACGATCGTGATCCGTCCCTTGTTGACTTCGGGAGACCCAGCGGTGCATTAGCTGTGTGTGCAGCGGCAGTAAGCAAACAGTTTTGTTCATGTGAACGCACAGGTATTGACAAGCAGTGGAGGTTGAGCGCGGTTTCTTGATGTACTCCAGAGTTGGCCATTCCCAGACCTGGCAGGAGCGATCAGCAGCCATCGACGAGGCCAAAGCAAATAAAAACAAGGATCTGACCGAGCAACTGGAGCTGGAACATGCCAAGATCAGCAAGTTCTCCGAGGTTTGGAACATCCCGACCACGAGCTTTATTCAGGGCATAAACAAGTTATCAAAGAGGGCATGGAAGAGGACTGTGAGGGATGCTCAAAAGTTTGTCACTCAGTCAAAGTCGTCGTCAAAGGTGCACACAGAAGTAGAGCAGGTCCCGGACGCCCGTGCAATGATTGTAAATGAGGAATCGGAGGAGGACTCGGAGGATAGCGGTTATACCGGCAACTCAGAATGCGATTGAACATTCAATCATTGCGTCATCTTGAGTCTTATGATCGCGATATGACGTCTTTTGTGTCTCGTACCTTACGCATTGTTTAATCAATTATGCTTTTCCGCAATATCATCTGAATCTGCATGAATTCTGTCAGATGTCTGGCATGAACACAAAAACTGGAGGGGTCTGGATACAAACGGGTATCTATTCTAAATATATGCGACTGGATATAATCTGATATCATACTGGACAACCATTTGGCAGCATCTGGCTTGAAAATGGCCCCAGTTCTCTTAACTGGGCCAGAGGTACATGTATGGTCCAGACACGAAGTCTGGCACACTGGAGGGTCTGGTCCAGACCCTCCAGACCTCTCCAGATAATTGGGTGAAATGCTGATGACGGAGAAGAAGAAGAAAGGAGCTTGTGAACTGTCCCTGTTAAAGATGATGGAAATGTACACAGTGCGAGTAATAGGATCCTGGGGGTGGGGATCAGTCTTACAGTGTAGTATATATATCCAAGGAAATCCAATGAATGATGACCAGTGGCGGTGTAGTACAAATTCCTAAGATTGACCCAGTTCATTCTCGACTACATCACGTGATCCCTGAGCCGTCACACTTGTCACATATGGCTGGTCAATATCATACAAAATGAGTTTGACAATCCGAGAGCAGACATAAATTCTCATCAGAAAATCATAAACTTGGCTCTCTAAAACTCTATAAGAGCAGATTTTGAATAAAGTCCCCCGTTGTGCTTCAAACTCAAGTACAATACTCAGTTCGAATTTCTAGCAATTATGTAATTGTCGTTAAGTCAATTGGATAATAAATCACAGAATAAGTAATGCGCACAATTACAAAATGGTTGGGCCCCGGAAACGAAGGGCAAAAACTGCATTAGCCAATTTTGGAAGCAAGCTCTGTGGGCTGCTAAGAAATACTCAAGCCACTGTATTCTACCTAATCCTATCTTGACAGAACTCAATGCTGCAGTCATTACGGCCAACTAGAGATGATTGATATTATCATATTAATCTTATAAATAGTCTATATTTCGTATAAGTAACTGCTAACTACCTGGATAGCTTCTTTTGGGACTTAGAATTGATTTGCACGTGATGGTCACAGTGTTACCACCGGCGCTGATAGTAGTTGAGAATGAACTGGGTCAATCTTAGTAGGGTTCTTATCTGGGCGGCCTTTGGAGACGCTCGCTTGCGCGCACGGTCCACTCTCTCCTCCGGGGCTTCACACTGTTAACATGCTGTATCATGGTGGAGCATCATCAGGACAGGGAACACAGGTTGATGCGACGCCCGTTTCAGAAGAAGGTTTTTTTGGCTTGATGGCAAACAGTGCACGGCTTTGGTGGCTTATGACACCTGCGCGTCGGCCATATGAGGACAAGGGCAAACATCAAGGCTGCCCTGCAGAGGAACCTCTGGTTTGTCAGAGAAATACTCGTAGTCAGCAGTTAGACTGGCTCACCATTATTCTACAGAAGATACGGGAAGATAATTCCACATGTTCTATAGTCTATTACATGAAAAGTAAGCATTGTTAGCCAAGTCAAAGTAGTTGAGAGGAAGACTGGGTCATACACGGATTGCAAAACTTGTACTGCAGATTTGTATAACTAGACTTCGTCAAACGACACCAGAGACATCGGATTTCCAATGACTATTATCTTTGGAGTCCCTCGCCACATCCGTAAACCTATTAACCTCAATCTCGACATCAATTGCAAAAGTGGGCGCTGTCTTTGTACCATTGTTCGCTTTCCGTAAAGGGGTTTCCCCGCCATCCGGGGGTATTACTGTCAAGGGATATGCCATACCAGGAGATAAAATGTCACCGGTGTTCACTTGGACGATGATTAGGTTGAACGTGATGCCCTGAAAAGAAAGTGAGTATAGTCACGTGAAGGGAGTGGTACCAGGACTCACTATGAGTTGGACTATAACATCAGAGACTGCGTACTCGGCATTGCTCCCAGCGACGCTTGTAGCAAAGAAGATGATGACAGATAGGGTGTATATCAGACCAGAGTCAAGGATGATGTGCATGATGCGGCCCCACTTGTCAGGAGTGCTCGAGATCCAAGAAACACTGGACCTCACTCGACATAATTTCCAAATGATAAGGGCTGCATAGCTGGCACGTTAGGCACGTTATGGCTTGGATGGGTATTGGACTCACAAGTCACAAGTACATTCACAACCAGAGTAAAAAAAAGAAAAGAGTCGATCCAAGGAGCAAATTTGGACCCATGCAATAACGCCGAATACTTTGTGGTAACTTCTTTCCATACAATCCCTGAACCGCAGACTATCAAAACAAAGCTATCAGAAAGACGATTGGATAGATATTGCATTGGGCATACCAACGGTCGTCACCCATAGCAATATCAGCAAGATTATCATCCATTGTTTACCATATATTATATATAGGCGGTAGATCTGTACGCGGAGATGCAAGCTTGAATCACAGCAGCGATATGCAACATCAGAGGTCTCACCAGGATACCGTCTCCCAATATATTCAGTACTAAGAATACATAATAGTCTAGAGCTATAGGGCTAAGAATGCAAATGTCATTTGGCGCTCATAGTACCGGTATATCTCCTATTAGCGCTCGTCCCTGTCAATATTTCAAATATAGGAATGAAATCCCTCGCGCTAAAAATGTCCTTGGCTGGGAATCAAACACCGGCATCCAGGAAAATAAAGCGGGCTGATGCCACTCAGCCACACTGCCTTTGTGATACCAGTAACGCATAAAGCTAGATCAGGTTCCAAGCTTCACCAATTTTAAGCATGCATTCCGCTCGCGCAAACAAGCGCTCGCACATTATGCATGCCACAAGATCATTATGCATGCCACAAGATCATTATGCATGCCGCAAGATCATTAATGCACGTAGATTTACCCTTACCATGGATAAAGTTGTTGTTCACCTCAAATGTGAGTTTCACCTTTCTATATACTGCACAATCTACTATATGCAATGTACTTCACAATGGAAATGCTTGATATTTAATTTACAATCATGTCTAGAGTTGAATTTGAAGTGTGTTTCCTATTAGTTGTTCGAGACTTCGCACCTTTTCACGGACATTGATGACATCCAAGTCTCGGCCATGAGCACACCACGTGAAAAACATGTGGAAAGCAAGCGCGCACCGGGACAGTCCGGACTGAAATACATGAGCACTTTTGCGGTACGAACCAAGTTCGATCCCGGTGCAAACCGTTATATATATACGCAAAACAAGAAGATATCCCGCCGTCCCCCTCACCGCAACACAAAAGGTATGTAAAAATGTGTATAATACATAAATCAGGTGCCCACTACTGACTGACTATATGAGCTTTGTGAAAAGCCACACCGAGTTATACAAGACAATAATGTACCTGAGACTACTATTAAGACACAATAGGCAAGTGGGATTCATATTACTTGTAGGTAGTTCACTCAGATCAAACCTTCTCATTTTCTCACCGATTCAACGCACATTAATGAATATCATTCGCATGCCCTCACTGACTGACTACATGTAATTTATGAACAAACATGCCAGGTGATATGTTTCCTATGGCAAACGTTTGAAACTTTGCGTCAATACTGAATATTCGAGCCACAAGCACACCGCATGGAAACCACGTGATGGCCGGACCAAAGTGCGCGAGCGTCTAGTCACAGGTGCCAAGTTCGATTATTAATCAAGCGTTCTTCACCAATGTTGCCCCCGTGGCGTAGTGGCTCAGCAATTGTACGCTGCAGCAGTCGTGCGGATCGATACTGGCCTCCGACATTCGTTTTTGCAGGTCCTTGGCCGCTCGGATTCCAACTGCGTTCCATGCATTCTGGGACTGGGCACCTATTCTAAACCTGCACTATGCTTGCATTCTTTGTACTATAACTCTAGGGGCACCTGCTTCTTCAAACTGAAGCAGCTTCATCTTCTATAACAGTCTGGGTGACGTAGTCCACGGTTTTCATCACGTTGACCCAATATGTAATGTCGTTGAATTCTTGTGCAGCTGCTCCGGGTCCTTGGTAATAGACGAACGCATCCAAGTTATGGCGCAGTCCAAATGCAACTAATAACGCGTCAGTCAGTGTACAGTCTGAGCTTCATAGCAGAAGTACCATCTAGAGTTGCGAATATAGCCATTAGAAGAGCCATGACAAGCATAACCCACTTGATCTCTCTTCTGCTTTTGAAAACCAGCTTGTCCTTCTTGCACAAGAGGGCCCGCAGACAATATCCGAGCGTGACGAGATAAATTCCTATATGCGATGTCCATGTGAGAGAGAAGCAGTGAGGAGGGTAGTTCAACGTGCGTACCAAAGAAGATGGATTCCATGAAAAGAGCGACGATTTGCGCAGTTGTGATTGGGAATGTGTTCAACATCCTTACAGAGAATTAGGTCGATCCTGGAGGCACTGCGCACTGGATCCTTGACTTCAACGTGTTGAGAGCTTTATCCGTACTAGAAGACAGCGCCTTCTGCACAGGCCCTTCGATCGGGACCGTATACCCCCGGGCGACAATCTGTGCAGTGCGTGCCGTATAATTTATTGACCTAGCCTTGAAGGTGAAGAGCCTGATGCAATTGAAGAGTCCATATATATAACGTAGAGATATCCAATGCAGACACACCGCACTGCCTTACTGCTCCGTAGGCTGGAGAAAGCAACTATGCAATGTGATCACCAACCGGAAACCATTGCTTTGTATCAGATCTTGCATTGCATGAACCCGCATCAGATATATTGGAGGAGAGGGGGGAGAAACAATCGTCCGTTTTTTTTCCTTTCAGTGTCAAGAAAGTAATGTGGAGACACTGGGTATGAAAGCCCTTATCGGACAAAAATCCCGAGTCGTTCAGCGCTTACCCGTAACCACGCAATCCTCATTGATCAACATCGTTCTAAGATAGGGCTCATGCACAATTGACTAGTATCATGTGACCTACAAAAAATACCAAAACACAATGGGGAGAGCAATGCAACACTCAAATGACTTAGAAATAGCTCTCATTGAGTATACTAGGAGTAACTACCACCAAAATCCAAGTTAAATCCTTTCTTGAACTGAAATACTGCCTGTTCTCGCACGGGGGAACAGGCGCCAAGATCACATGATACTAGTCAATTGTGCATGAGCCCTATCTTACTAAGATAGACAAATATTGCACCTCACTCCCAATTTGTGCTTGATATTTTTCTTGTTCTTCTCAATGATAGTAAGTAATCAAGCTCTATCGTCAACACTCTTTATGAATTTTCATATGTCAAAGGTGATCTACATGGATCGTATTGATGTTTACTGATCTGCATAGATTCCTCACTTCCTACGTGGAGCGCACATCTCCATGTAGCCAAGGCTAGTCATTGATTGCACTTTCTGAACAGCAATCTTACCAAACCTTGCTCACAGCTCTGCGAATGAGGACCTTCTCTAATCAGTGAGACTGTGCACCCGCTGCCTCCTGGACTCTATGGACCAATCACGCCCCTGGTCCCAATGGAATTGCCACCGCTACGGCGGCACCAAACTATACAGAGTTTTTCTGGCTGTTTCCGGTCCACAAATCACTTTATTCGCCTTCTTGATCCTTCCCATGCAAATCAGAGACAACTGTCATTCCGGCATCTCCCTTCAAACTGGAATGTCCGACACCTATCTTGATGCTCAATTTCACCACCCATCATGCTCAAGGACATGGTATGCGGCTCGTAAATGTTGTAATGGCTGAGATACAGACATGGCATATAAAGCAAAGATGGCGAGTGTAAATGGAGCAGGCGACTCGGAACTCCAGAAGCTCGGAGTGGCAATTGCCAGAGTTTGAGACCAAGTTTGGTCTCCAAGACGAGAGACCCTGATAATGGTGGCAAGGGACCAAGTGACAAGCTTTAAACAGATGAAAAATATATTGATACGAAATTTGGGCGACTATAGCGACAACAAGGAATAGAGAGGGAACATGAGTGAATAAACTCAAATCGATGTAGATCGACATAAATTGATGGGCAACTTAAGTGCTTTTGGAGAATGCGGATGAAGCGCCTGTACACACAGACGCTCAGAAAAACGCTGAATGGAATCAATCCACATAGATTCACCCTGATTTACCCTGATTCTTGCAGACTCTGGCAGTTTGTGCTAGATTCACCTAAATCTTACTCAATATCCTGGTCGTAAGCTACAAAGCAGTATTAAAGTCCAATATAGACCATCAAAACTGGGTCAGTGCGGCAGTTGTATTTATGACAAAACCGGTGTTAAAAACGGAATATAATCACATAATGTTGATGCGGATTTATCATGACTAAAAAAGGAGCAGAATTTGGATATTTATCCCATTTTTCCGTGAGTTTACCCGCATTTGTCTAGACTCGTAAACCATTCCGGACGCCCACATTACGTTGGCCGGTTGCCGTCCTTTTTGGGCTGAGCGGGGCTCGAAAGGCGTGAGCTTGCGAACGGACTGGGCAAATTGGATGTGGTTTTGGCAGGGGACTTCAGACGCTCGACACTTAGCCAAATCGCACACATCATCTCCAGTAATAACTCATGTCAAGCCTGCTGTGCCACATCAACAAAGATATTCATTTAACAAAATCTTTTCTTGATATATTACTAATATGTTCTGTTAGGGTTTTCTATCATCTGGAGTCCGTGCTCATAAGAAACGCATAAGTAGCTGGCGCTCGGGCGCTTCGTGGGCGCCTGAAGGAGCACATCAAGTTCCTCACGGAATTACAGCTTGTGACACTGAATGACTATGTAGAACCTGTAATTAAATGTTTCCTGGCTCAATATACTTCTGATATTCTCCTGAAATAATATTAGTATTTGTTTATGCATGGAAATTCTGACGGTGTACACCCCCAAACGTTTTCAACCCTGTGACAGGGCTGTTTTTGGAGACCCTCAAGACAATATTGCAGTAGCGCTTAGCCGGCCTGTGGGCACCACACCGAGTACTTGCTGAATTTAAATGCCGCTCCGGGAGTGCACTGGATATCTGTGGGGATTTTTAGCTACAATAAAACTTGAAAATAAGTTGAAAAGAGTATAAACTTTATTCACAATTTTCAATATAAAAATTTGGTAAAAATTCACAAGAACTTTCTAGTTTTATCTGATGATATTTTGTGATAAATCTAAGATATTTTTGACTCAAAATATGCTTTAAATTTTGTCTTAGCTTGTCTACCCTAAAATCTTATTACAACTTTAGCAAAAAATCTATCAAATTAATATTTTGATCAGATTTCCTTCAGTTTTTACAAACATCTTGCACAAGAAAAGTATAGATAAGATTTAAAGCATATGTTGAGTCAAAAATATCTTAGATTTGTCACAACATATCATCAGATAAAATCAGGAAGTTTTTCTGAATTTTTACCAGAATTCTAT
>MLYV02001346.1:0-24861 GCA_001913855.2 Hermanssonia centrifuga
AACCAGAGAGTGTTTTTCAGAGGGAGAAAGAGAGTTGAGAAAGAGTTTTTGAGTTAAGCAATAGAGTCGTGGTTCGAGTCAAAATATGTAACACTGGCGCGAGTCGGAAGACGGGCGCTCGTGAACACGGGAGAATCCGACAGCAAATGACTGGTCTAATGACTGGTATTGCTGGTAAGTTCGGAAAGCTGGGGATACAGCGAGTACGACGAGGCTTTATATATGAAAGAGAGACCCCCGGAAGAAGTGATTAGAAGGGGGTAAAAGGTCTACGAGGAGTACCGGCCATGAGGCATGAAAGGCAAGTCCAAAACGGGTAGGTGTAAGTGGTAGGTATAAAGGTTAAGTTACCGCCCCGCTACACTACCTGGATAGCTTCTTTTGGGACTTAGAATTGATTTGCACGTGATGGTCACAGTGTTACCACCGGCGCTGATAGTAGTCGAGAATGAACTGGGTCAATCTTAGCTGGTTGGCGACTTGGTTCGTCTGAACATGATGAGTACGTATATCTCTGCTTGTCTATACGTCACAGCTCAGTTATTCTTTAGGTGAGGCGGTTTGATACACTCTTCGTGAGCTGCGGAATCGAACCCCACATTAACTTTTCTGGTTCAAGACATGGATTGCCAATTTCAGAATTCAGTCATTCTCACATGTGCAGAAAGTTTGATGCCTCTAAGACCTTGACAAACCGAAATGCCCTCGTCGGCAGACCAAGGCAGCCCTAAGCACCTTGGATTCAATATCTGTGAATGGCATTCAACAATGCTCGCTGTCATCAGTGCTAGGAGTCTTGCCTCGATGTGCTCGTGCCGGAGCGCCACAATCCCGTGCAGTAGGTATCAGGAGACTCGGGGTCGCTCTTATTACCCAGTTCAATTGCTCGAAATAAAGAATCTGTCAGAACAGCTTGGAAGGTTATTCACTGGAACGTAAGTAATGTATGGTGGAACGTGTTCGCAGCTGGTGATTCTAGACTGACTAGGTATCGGCTGTTCTGGCAGTCCGTGATACTATCATCATTCTACGTGCCATTTCGAGTTTATAAAGATCCTCCGCCCTTCAAATTATCTATACACCCCTCAGCACTGTCTTCCCCTCGCCAATGGCTGACCTATATCCACAAATCGGCAATAACGAGTTTGCTCAGGGTTGCGAGTTGGCCAGGAATACCCTTCATCCATTCTTCAACTTGTTTTATCAGAGTCTACATGCAGTTCCCGACGAACGTGGCTTGACGGACCAGCTACTCTTCCAGCTCACAAGGAAGGTCGCAGCCATCAACGTGGTACGTCCAGCTCAATTGTTTGTATCATGCTTAGGTACACATGTACTGAACCGGGGGCTGTTCTATAGGATCGCGCTACGACAGCTGTAGAGGCCGTATCTGGCTATGACTATAGCTGGAGATTTAGGACGAAGAACCCGCAAACAAACCAATGGGAGAAGAGATGGGTCTTCCTTCAAGCCAAGACCTACAAACCAGAAACTGTAGGTGGGCAGGTTCTGAATGTTGCTGACTTCACGTATAAGTACGTCTTGCAAGCCTGGCCTTCGGGGATCGGTCTGACTATAGTACGTATTAGAAGCGGCAACAACTTGCAAATGAATTTACTGAATACCACGATTACTGGCACCAAGGTGAGCTTTTACGCCTTACGAATGACACACGTAACCCAGAACTCATGTTCGTGCAGGCTGCCAATCCAGATGTCGTAGTCACTGGAGGGTAAGAACCTTCTAATTCATGTATATTGCTGGCTTTAACTGCATGTGCTTCAGATATCTTGTTTATGGCCAGAACACCGTTCAGTTTGTCCCTATGGCTGACGTGTTGGACGCATATACTAAAGCTCAGCAAGCCGGTCTTTCCCCGTTACTGTCTAACCGCCAAATGAGCGCGGCCTTTTTGAATGCTGGAGAGGCCCATTATAATATCCAGAACATCCTGACGTACAGACCGTCTTGAAGTCTCTGCCTAGGAGAGGCTGAATGTACTCAGGATAGCAGTTACGGTCCACGAAGAAGGGTTGAGCATATGAATACCTTACTATGACTCCTTTGTAAGGCGGCCTGGGATGGGAAATAGTACGACTACCTATGTGAAACGTGTACACGCCCGAACTCTACAGACACAGTGATGGTGAACTAGTTCATGAGAAGACCCAAAGACCGTTAACTTTATCTCCTCCAGCTTCATCTAAGTTTTGTGCGGGGCCTGGGAAATAGGTGAAGGGTGTGACTTCCATGCCCGTCGCAGGCTCCTTCTTGATCCTCCGTTTCCCCTCGGATTCATACATCTATGCGTAATATATTACAAAAGTGAGGCGCTGTGGAAAATTAACCGACGTACCGTGCCATAGGTATGATCCAGGAAGTCCTCAAGAGCGTAGTTCGGCTTCGTGAAAGCTTCCTCGAAAATACGAACAAGAGTAGACACAGAGGAATGATAATGATGCTTGTGTGAGTACAGCTCCCATAGAGAGGATTCAATGGCGTTCGTCAAAGTGGGATTTTTCTCGTTTGCTTGGAATGGGTCTACCCTCAGTGAGTCAGCCTGAGACACACACATTTCAGTATCTGAATTCACCATTTGCGGCCTCGAAAGTGTCGTCTACCCTATGGATCATGGCCATGAGCGAGGGGTGCTTTTTCACGATGTTGTACGTGAACGGGACGATCATGACGATGGCAGCAGGTGGTGCGTTCAAGGATAGTCGTGCTAGTCGTTTTATGAAGGAGGCCAATAATGTGACAGGAAGAAGTCTGCCAGAAAGTCAATTCGATCTCCAAATGGATGCGTGATAAAGTGAAAGCCGTACGTTGAACTCAAGAACAGCTCCGTCATCCGGAAAAACCGCGCTCTATGCTTGAGATGAAGAACGTCGCGGTCGAGAAACGCGTAAAGACGGGTGTAGAAGGACGGATAATCGCTGATACATGTTGGATAAGATGATTTCAGACGATATTTTACTGGAGAAGAGACTTACAGGTTGTATTCCTTGATTAATATGAACAACGCATTCAGAGCCAAAAGCCCAACAGTGCCACCTGTTGGCGAGTTGGTAAGTGGATCAGTCGAGGTCACGAAGTACGGACCATAATCAACGCATGAGGCAACCCAGTCCATTACCATAACTGCCCTAGTCAGGTGAGGCATTACTCCTCTATGCATGATATTAAGAGCACGGGTCATTAAACCCTTCGTATACTCTGCGGGCCCGTGAGATAACATTGGAAGCAAATTGAGCCATGCACGCGTAAAAACGGCCTTGTGTGACGATAACGAATGCAGAGATTGGTGGAGCGTCAACTTGTGTAATCGTCCAAGAGGGTTCTTTTGCTCTGCTTTAGGATTTTCGTCGGTTTCCTGCTCATCGAAGAATTTGCGCCAATCGTCTTCATTTTCTTCGTCGGCGTCATCAATATTAAGGTCTTTTGTATCGTCTTCATCGTCGTCTTGCCCTGCAGACTTCGGCTTTGGTGGACGAACACCAAGCTCTTCAACCCACCATTTGTTCACTTCAGATATTTCGGTGGGGAAAGTGGTAAGTCGCTCCAATATGGAAAGGTGATTGGCAGGGGCATGCGGATGTTGGTCCTTCGAATACGTCGCGAGCAGCCCTCTGAAGCCATGAAAATCAAATAAGAACCGTAAACGATAAGCACAGCAAGATAAAAGAGTACTCACGCAGACTCGCGGAGGAAGAACCATCTTATATCATCGTATTCACTAAGCCACGAATCTACGAACAAATCTCTGACCTCCGAGTCGAGATATCCATCATTTGGACTATCGTTGTCTACTTTCTGCCTTTTCGACGTGGACAGAGAACGCGCAGATGGCGGGGACAAAAGAAGACCGTTGACAATCTGTCGGAAGTGCGACAGATGGAACTCCGGTCGAGTGCCATTGCTGGAGCCTGGAGCTTTGCTTAAGGACGTGGAAAGATGCTTTTGAAGAGAGAAAAGGATCCGTAGTGACGATGTCTATACATGCCGCGTGAGGATCATAAGATTGGATGATATTTGATAGTACGCACTTTGACTGTAGAATCTTCATCTTTTAGTAACCCGGTCAAAAGGTGGGTGTATGCGTTTAGCTTTACTTGAATCCATGCTCGCACAGCACGGGCTTCGTCATTTCCGGCAACGTTGAGCAGAAGGCCATTGGTGATAATAACGACAAAGACTCTGTAAAGAGCGTAGACCGCTTTTGAAAGGGCTTGAGCGTCGGTGGCATTGACCGCAATATCCAGGAGGTCTGCGAGCGGATTCAAGGAAGACTTTGAGCTACTAGCCGCTGCAACAAGCTGTTCTTCGAGTTGTGGGATAGATGCATATAATTCATCTTCCACTGCATCGCCTTTACGCTTTTTCGAGGACGTTGGGAGCGAGGAGCGAGGGGCCATGTTCAAAGTTGACCGTACAGGCGAAAAGTTATCCTCCCGATCTGGCAATTCATCAATGCTGATTCCCACGTGGCAGCGCTTTCCGCGCTTCGGATGCGGCGTTCACCGTGTACTCAGTATTTCCCTAGTATTTCCCGTATTATTTGTTCATACCTTCTGCACTTCTCATGTCATAATCTCTTTACTGCATGGATGAACTTTACAATAATGCCTGGGGAGAACCACCCAAAGATCCTCCGCGGCCTGCTTCAGAATCATCGGCGACGGTACAGACAACATGGACTTCTCCGAAGCTTTCCCTGGCCTTGCACAACGATGAAGCGGATTTGGCTGCTCCCTCTTGGTCCACTGGTGCTGAAATAAAGTGGGATGAGCCTTCCGACTCTCACGGCTTTGCTTGGTCGTCGACGGAACCGGACCTTGCATGGGGTGCAAGTACCTACCATGACATACCGCTCGGTGTTACGCCGGACACGTTGACTGTAGACAAGCAGCTACACGACGAAGAGGGAGAATTGGACACAACGGACGAATCTACTGCAGTAAGTGTAAATCCCACCAGTAGCCGTCCGTCCTCTCCACATCTAGAATCGTATCCCACCACTACGCAAAGTCGCTCAGAGTCCTCCGGGTCTCCTAGTCCCGATGAGGATGAATTTGGGACATTCGAAACACCAACTGAGGAACAGAGTAATTCATTCCCTTCCGCAATTTCTCCTGAAATTGAGGCCGACGATTGGGAATCACCATGGATCGCACAGGCCGAGGGAAGTGAGGAAACCGCGGGACCTGCAGACGAGTGGGAAATTGCAAGGAAGAGGAAAGAAAGGTTGGATAGGAAAGTGGTATGCTTTATCACTCAAATACTACAGACATACCTTTTGATTTATCGTCATCGACCAGCCCCCAGAGGTACTCTCCAGCATCCTGATACAATGTACAGAGTATTGTCAGGAAGTATGGCCTGACTCCAAGGAGGAGACCCCGGGTCAGGCTTTAGACTGGACGAATGGCTTAGAGAGCATAGAGGGCCTGTGAGTGCCTCGTGACTATATGAGATTTACCGCTAAACATGCAGTTCTTTGTAATATAATCTGTCATAGTGAAGTCTTAGTGAAGTCCATCGTACCAGATTTAACGCTAGAGCCGCCCGTTCAATTCTCAAAGACGTCCACGGCTAAGAACTTAGGTACTGCCGTGCGCCTGACGAAGAACCTGCAATTGTCCAAGACGAGCCCACTATCATACTATTTGGCGGCGCGGGGCTCAACAGCATGGGAGACGGCATTGAAAGAACGAAAGATAGTCGTTGAGGAGGATGTTGTTCCCATTGGATGGAGAATTCTGGAGAAGCAGTCTACCACAAAAGAACTCGATACCGTTAAGAGCACTAAAAGTACAGGGGGTCTGTTCTCGTTCTGGGGCCGTAGGCAGTCGAAAACAATGAGTCCCTCCCCGTCATCAGATAGTCCTGCAGAACGGTCCCCGTCTCCTGCCATGGGCTCCCCGACCGCCGTATCCGGAGACGTGGGAGTCAGCTCTGTCCGCCCTAGCCAAGACAGCATCAGATCTCTCTCAGGGACCCAGACGGGCGAGAAGCCATCTGTTTCGCTTGTGACTATTCCGCCCCTCCAAGAGCCCTCGATTTCGTCAACGAACCCTAGCTCTCCGGCATCATATTCTGAAGCTCCCGATCCGCATACGGACCGTCCTGGAACCCCTCCTTCTCAAGCGCCTTCAGGTGTCTCTCGATTTTTCAGTCGTTTCTCGCGTAGGCAGAGTGGATTAAGTACCTCAAGCTCGCGAGGCTCGTTTGCATTGTCGTCGGATGATTTAGAGTTTCTTTCTGATATCGTCCCGAGCGCACATGATGATAACGACGACGATGGAGAGGCCCAACTCAAAGGACTCTCGAATATTTTGAAGCCAGAGCCTCTACCTCCTGTCCTGCCTCCTCCTCCTACCCTTCTCCCTCCTCCGGCCCCTTTACCATCACGCACACAAGGTACCACCACAAGGAAGATCACACCTCCTTTGGGTGATACAACTCTCATACCTACATTTTCAACGAGTTCTACACCTGCCTTCGCGTCCCAGGTCCAGGGAGAAAAGTCGGATGACCTGTTTGGCTTGTTCGAGGCAAGCTCTCCTGGAAGTCCCGTATCTCACGTCAGTCCGCTCGTGGCATCTTTCCCTCCACATTCCGGGGTGTCTACACTACAGCCCGCAACAAGTTCGAGTCTATCAAACTCTAGTGCCGAAACTGCTAGCCCGCCGTTGTCCAAGTCAACTCTGATGCCTTCCGTGAGATCAGTGACTCAGCCTGGCCTTCTTCCACCCCCACCATCCTCAAGATCTCACACACCTGTGACATTGACGAGACCTAGTTCCTCTACAACTCGCTCAGCCTCAGAGGCTGGCACTAGTAGTCAACGAGCTCGCTCACCTCCTCTCCGGCCCAAAATACCGCTCTCCTTCACTGTACCATCTCCTTCCTCCTCCTCCTCTTCTCCCCCACCTACCGCATCCTCCGTTCTATCTACGCAAAGCGAAGTACCACTTGGCGAGCTGTATCCTGGGGCTGTTGTACGAGGGAGCACTTCGCAGGCTTCAACCCCAGTGTCTCGATCGTCCTCTCCATTCCTATTACCCCGTCCTCCATCTAATCTTCCCTTTTCCTCAGTCATGTCAAGCAGTTCTACTACAAGGCCTGCACCGTCGCCGCCTCTGATAGCTCCACCACCCGCTCCTTCGCACCCTACTGCGCCCTCGTCGAGTAAGAGTCTAATTGCGGACGACGACTTCGACGACTTCGACGACTTTGCAGATTTCCAGTCGTCAGATGTCATATCAGGACCATCGCTACCTGCATCTCAGCCTACACTCTCCTCAAACGCATTTTCGTTGCAACCTCCGCCCAGACTTCAGGCAGCTGCTCTACGGGCGCTTGCCCCCATTGCCCCTCCTTCCTTCCCCGTGACTTCGCCCTCCTCGATGCATCTTCCTGCAACCCCTCAAGCTCGCTCAGTAGATCCATTCTCAGAGGATATATCATTCATGTCATCACCTGCATCTGCAAATATCACTTCAGGTTCCAGTCGGACCTCTGGGTTGAACTCAAGCTTCCCCTCGAATAGAGCCTTACTGACTCCACAGAAAGATCGGAGCTTCGATTTTGGTGAAATGGCAGATTCATTATCCGCCTTGCGCACACCTTCACCACCTCGTCCTCCTACTAAGTCACCACGGCCCTTGCAACCTTCTAGTTCTCCTCCTAGAGAAAAGAAGGTCAACGCTACCCAACACCAGCATACTCTCAGTCTGATGGAAAGAGCTGCAGCGAGACCGGGGCAATGGCCAGCTCCTCCCTCACCTCTCCCGGAGGCGATTTCGTTCCCCGTCTTGGGTCATGCTCCAAAACAGAGCATAGATTTCATGAACGACGATGACTCTTTCGGGACGTTCCAGTCTGAGGGCATGTTGCCATCTGCGTCCTCACCAACCTTGCTCAAGCCTGCTACAATCTCTCTCCCACCATCTTTTCCGTTCACGAAATCGTTGCACCCTGCACCTTCGATGGTACATAGTATGACTACTAGCAAGGATTCTGGCGCGAGTCAAGTACGAGGGAGCATAAATGCGCCAAAAGGTGTTGGCCTGTCTGCACAAGATTTATCGTTTTTCGAGGGGTTGTAATTTAACGGATAGCTACATTTTAATAATGACCGTCTTACGGGTCGTCCTCGTCCCCCGATTCGATTTTCATGACTGAGCTTTATGGCAACAAATGTCGGGGTGAAAGCGCTAATGGGTTTGAGGCTCGGACCGGGATCACATTTTTGTGAAATGTCAGTAAGCGCTCGCAGCATCTCTCTCTCGCTGCTCGAACCAATATTTCTCGCACTCAAAATGTTGCCTCGTAATGTACGCCGGCTGAAACTCTCTGCATCGACACCAGAACACATAAGACTTGCCTTGGCCCAACGGTCCTCACTGAGGGCCTCTATCCGGCCGGTTCTCCCATACTCCGCACAAGTACCTCCAAGTTCGTCATTCCACACTTCGGCGCGGCGACAAAATGAGATAAAATCGCCCTTCCAGACGTTCGTGGATGTGTTGAAAGAAGAGTTGCGGAAGAATCGTGAGCTGCAAGACAATGTGAAGCAGCTGCAGGGTGACGTGGATAAGCTGCAGGACTCGGAGGCAATGAGGAAGGCGAGAGCAGCGTATGAGAGGGCAAGGGTACGTAAATTAATAGGTCCCACTGTCCTGGTAGCAATCTAACATGTCTCGTCACTGATACTATAGTTAACGTCTAGTATCAAAGAGAACCCCCGCCTCCGGGCTGCGGCGGAGGAGTTGCACAAAGCTGGTGTAAAAGTCGGTGATGCAGTTTCGGAGGCCCTCAGAACTATGGAGGAGAGCGAGGTTATGCGTGCGGTATGTAGTGTCCACCTTGCGCTAGTACTAAGAGCTCATTTATTTTGTAGATCTCTAGAGCCTCCGCGGCTGTCTCATCTACGATTGAGAAAACAACTGAGCCAATACGCAACACGCAAGCGTACAAAACTCTCGCGGAAACTGTTACCGATGCTTTGGATGACAGTGGGAGTGCCAAGCACGCTGGTTTCGAAGAGAAAGAAGCTCGTCGGAAACGCAGGCAGCTTCGATTGGCCAAGGCAGGAAAAGACAGCATGACGAGTGGGACTTCACGAGTGACGGTGAACCCTGACGCTGGGCAGGCCCTTGTTATGCACAAAGACTCCCCCCGGCAGGAAGCGTGGAATCGCATGAAGGAGACCAACCCTGTCCTGCGTCAACTTACCGAATTACGACAGGCGTTCGACGAGTCGGAACACCCTGTTGTTTCTTCCATACGTTCTGTCACGCAAACGGTTGGATCGTGGTTTGACGAAAACGAGAATGCACAGGTGCAGCGACTGATGAAGGCCATTGACCCGACTTTCAACATGGAGGGCTTTGAGCGGGAATTGAGAGAGTATATCGTGCCGGAGGTTGTTGATGCGTACTTGACGGCAGATCACGAGGCGCTCAGAGCTTGGTGTAGTGAAGCTGTGAGTATCTATAACGTCTCTTGTCTAGTGACAAACTGACATCTATATCCAGACATATAATGTTCTTTGGGCGATGATGGAGCAATACTTGAAACAAGGTCTTATCAGCGACAGCAAAGTCTTGGACATCCGACAAGTGGAGGTACAGCTAATTACTCGTGTCTTATCTTCTGTATGGACTCTTACTCGACTTTTTCCAGGTCATGTCAGGCAAGATTCTCGAGAATGATATTCCAGTCTTTGTCGTCACCTTCGCGACGCAAGAAATGGTGCTATTCAAGAACGCGAAAACCGGCGAGATAATAGTAGGGGCCGAGGACAAAGTAGAGCAAGTCCATTACGCCGCGGTCATCACTCGCGTCATTGAGGATCTTGATAACGAGCTGACCGGAGGCTGGAAGGTCGTCGAGGTGCGTCGTCGTGAATATAGACCGCTCAGGCTGTCTCACCCAATGAACTACACAGATGGGACGAAGGTCATCGCGCGCATACCTATGAACTTTGGATTCGGACTGCCTTCCGAAAAGTACATGAATGTGTCACCACCACTCCACTACCTATCATTATCTAGTAACCTGTCGCATATAGTAATGAACATTAGACTGCACCTGAGTGATACTTTTGTACGATATACATCTAGAGCCGATGGGACATGGCGAGAAGGAAAAAATAGGTTTGAGACGATCCAGAAATTGAAGAGGGGTTACGTGAAGATACGTGAGAGTCATGATAGTTTTGTTACACAGACGTCTGAACAGCTTCAAACTCTCCCCGTTTGGTCCGCCTTCACGGAAGCCCAAGCATCCTCCGTGGCAGCAGCGATACGCTGCTTGACGGAACCAAAGCTGTCCAACGCAGGTCGAACATCAAGAGAGAAGACTGGGGAACCGTCTTGCTCGGGCGGCGCAGAATAGTAGTCAATCACATAGCGAACTTCCTCGCCGGTAGTCTTCCGCTTCACGACCCAGTCGTGCCGATCAAACGGAGGCTCAGTGCTGAATTCAAATAAATCAACGGCGTGTATGGATGAAGCTGAATGGTCGCTCACTTGAAGCGTGTAGGAAGGAGCCAACCTGCAAAAAGCCAGAAACGCGCCTTGGGTGAGAGCTCACCTGGGCGTCCCTTGAAGCGGGTGAGCTGCAAATTCTCCTGTCTGTAGAACGACCGTTAGCAACTCCATGCGTTAGTTCCCCCGTAAGCTGGGGAAAACACGTACGGGTTTTCTTTCTTTTCCCACTTTAAAATCTCCAACCATGCCTGCTCATTGAGAAAGTTATGGATTTGCACCATCGTTTCAACGTGCTCCTCTGGTGTCTCCCATCCTTTCCGTACCAGCGCATTATGGAACTGCTGCGGTGAAGGGTATTCCCACCTGGACGCTTCGTCGCGGGGTATAGAAGATTCAGTGCGGTCTGTGGGTAGCTGGGCGCTTTGATTGGAAGCAGGAGACTGGGACAGAGTTGGCATTTGGTTTCTGGGGTTGACTTCTGTGCCTTCATGACCTATTGGGCATTGCGCAGGAGTGGGTGAAGACTGGGAGCCTGAGGGCGCATGCTCTATGGGGCACTTCCCTGAGGACGTCGAGGCCTGAGTGGTAGTATGTGGCACTGGACATTTCCCAGAGGATGTAATGGGCACCGCAGGAGATGAAGCTGTCGACGTCGTCTGACCCATTGTTTTGAAGAGAGGCGAATGTAGCGGAGGAGGTCGAGTGCGGAGGAAACTTGGTTTTCTTGCAAGTAAATTCCGGAGCGCTGGTTGGCTCGTCCGAGAAATCCGGAAGTCGGCTGAAGCCGGATCATCCCACCCATCGCGCGCCGGTCGCCTAAAAGGGAAAGTGTAGATTAGTGGCTCCTAGCACGTGAGATCGCGTAAGACGTCTTGTCATGCGGTACAGTGGGCTGTGGAATATATAGCATATATGAGGCTACCTGCAAGTTTGAAGCACGCTGTTTTCCCATCTTATACCTCACGACATTATCAACATATACTTAACTTACCCCGGACCATTCAGAGAAGCATGAGCGACGGTAAAGCAAAGAGCGACAGCGAATGGAGGGCTGTCCTCTCTCCAGAACAGGTTCGCTTTATATGTCGCACCCTCATTGATCTAGTAGCCTCACCAATGTGCATTTAACAGTTTCGTATCCTTCGTCAGAAGGGCACAGAGCCCGCTGGTACCGGAAAGTTCGACAAACATTACGACGAAGGTGTATACACATGCGCCGGTTGCGGAACACCCTTGTACAAGAGCACGACCAAGTTCAAGAGCGGATGTGGTTGGCCCGCATTCTTTGACTGTATGTAACAATATCGCTTGGATTGCGTAGTAATATGTACTAATATGCGTCACGCAACAGCCATTCCAGGAGCTGTTAGCCGCCACACTGATAATACGATGGGAATGTCACGTACGGAGATTACTTGTACTGCATGCGGCGGACATCTGGGCCATGTCTTCAAAGGCGAAGGGTTCCCTAATCCCAGTCAGTAGTCACAAGTTTTCTATGATCGGTGTCTGACTGCGCTTGTATCAAACACAGTCGACGAGCGTCATTGCGTTAACTCTGTCTCTTTGAACTTTGCCGAAGAGAACAAAGCGTAATGATATCACGAATACGAGTTCAAATATGCTAAGCGTGGTGAGCTAGCCACTGTGTATTGATAGACTATCCTGTGAATGTAGCCCTGTCACCATATCGAACCGATCGCGTGTTGCATGTTGACATCGTGTCTCTAACATCGTGATATTCATCTCAGAATGTGTAAGACCGAGCATGTGTAACTGGTCCATTGACTAAATCCAAGTGATATTGATTGTTCGTGATATAGGCAGTACAGTAGGCATACTGCACCAAAATCCGGGCAGGCACGCTAGAAAGACGATGCGATCGTAAAGTAAGAGATGCAATGACATAGGGATATTGAGCGTTAAAAATGAGAGACCAAGATCTATTACAGGCTTTCCATAGTGGAGACGAGTTCGTCCAACTCGAGTTTGGACTGGCGGTATTTCTCTTGTGCTTCCTATAAGAGTGGACAATTGTTAGCCAATAGAACATTATGATAAACGTGCATAAGACATACCTCGTACTTCTTCTCCCACTGGTCACGCTCTTGTTCGAGCCTTTGAACATGTCGCTCAAAGTGCTCAGCTTTCACGTCGACTTGCCGCAGCCTAAGCGGATCAATAGTGCGATTAGCGATTAGCTACGTGCAGCGCATCAACCAACGCACTTCTCTACAACATCCTTGGAGTTCTTCTCCGCAGCATCAAGCTCCTCTTCGAGCAGCTGGACCTTGCGTACAAGGGCGTCGTTCGAGGACTTGCTGGACTCCGCGTCCTGTGCAGAGGCCTTGGTTTCGCTCAGCTTGGCCTCGGTCTTCTCGAGGTCGGCTTCGAGGATGCCGAGCTTGTGCTGTAGCGATGTTATCTCCTGTTCCTTCTCCAACACCACTTGTTCGAGCTTCTTGTTCTTCGCTTCCGCCTCCTCAGCACGGGCCACAGCGTTGTCTGCCTCGACACGGAGGGCTGTAAGACGCTGCGTTCGGTGTCAACGAACTGGTGGACGTCGACCAGAGAGAAAGTCACCTCTTTGATCTTCTCCATTATGATATTTGGTCGACGACGAGAGGAGGAAAGTGCTTGGACTGTGTTTCGTGGCTGTCCTGGGCAAGGGCTCTCGATTATCGCTCTAAGTATGAGTATCAGCCGTGGGAACTTTGATCCGCCACGTGGAAGGCGGCCACGAGATCAGAGATCTAATCTAAAGGAGTCACCTCCGCTGCTTGAGCGGTGACCAGATCCACACTTCCGTCTTTCAGCATTTCTGTACAACAGTCTCTAACAAGAAACATTGCAGAAAGAGTAACGCCCAACAACATTTCCCAATAATTCGCATGGCAGCCCCAGTACCGCAAGAGGGTAAGTGAGATATTTCTGCCGTTGGGTGCACCAGCCAATGATTTCGTGAATTTATCCGAACAGAATTACCCATACTAGAATCCATCATCAAGTGAGCAGGGAATGCTTTCTTTGATCCGCGCTTTATTTTGGCGTTGACGATACTGTCTTATTCGTAGCATTCGTAACCGTTTGACGGCTCTCAAGAAAAACAGAGGAGAGTACATCAAGGCCTCAGATGTCAATGTCCTGTACCAGGCTATTGTTAAACAGGGTCAGCCAGATTGTACTTTTTATGCCACGTATGCCGTGGACGTGTATCTCTTCGTGAAACTCACTTCCATTCTATTCCACAGTAACACGCCTAAACGAGGTCCGAGATGACCACACCACCTACAACAATCGCCTGGATACCACCCTTGCGGATGTGTTTAATCTTTTATCCCTCTTCTTCCTCACTATTGGGAAGACTAAGGAATGCCCGGCAACTTACAGCCAAATTGCTAGCATGCGGGTGAGTCTTGATTCACTACCACAATTATCTTTGTTTTTCCCATCAGCGCAATTGTGGCCGAAGTGTTTCTGGTATACGCTACGGCCATATCCGCACACACGAGATACGAGATAGGGATCTTCCTTTGCTTCCCCTGGTCGGGTTCCACCGAGAACGTTCACCAACCAATTAGATGAATCGGGGGTTTACCTTTACATACGCCTGATTGTGGTATTTTGCCCGAAAACGATGATCGTCGACATCCTGTCTTCTATCATGGTTTCGTCGCATGCCATGTTGAGCCATTGCTGCGTATCCTCGGCCCGTACATTACCCCTCACAGCTGTATTGGCCTCCGCCATTGCATTCTCCTTGACGGCTACCGTGCCGAGTGCGAGAGACAGCGCAGAGGATAAACAAACGCAGGCTTCTTTCAATCTGGACCTAGCGTCCAGTTCCTGAAGCTTGATTTGCGCCCCAATTCTCGTATCATATAACTAGCCATTCCCACAGCCATTCCTGCGTTTCATCCCTTCAGTTGTCCTCAACCGAAGTGTTCTCGTATGGTCCATTTATCGACATGCGCTCACATTATTTTTCGCAGCAAATATTGGACCACATGAACGAGTCAGGAATCTATAATGAATCCGACTTGGCCCCCTTTTACCGACGGATCGCAGAACTTCGGTGCGTACTGTGCCCCACGTGTTTTCCGTTGTATTGTATCGCAGGTCGCAGAGTCGGGACATGTCTGTGATGCAAGAGTTGCGTGCTCTTGCAAGGAGGGGGATCAATAAGGTAGCATGTTCTGAAGACCTATGCGATGGTGTACTGAACGTTTCCCGCCGAGAGTCATCGGCTAATTAGTTTGTATGACAGGCAAATCGTCCAGCAAGATGCTGATAGTGGAAAACACCCTGTTGCCATGACCACATTATTAGAGAGGCAACTGAACGAGTGCGGTGCGTTGTCCATTCTATGTCTCTCACATATTCCTTCAAGCAAGTTTGGAAATGCTGGCTCTCTTTCATTCATCGTTTTCAAGCTCGCTCGAGAATGCAAAAATCCTTGATCAGTCTAATTGACTTATATCATACTCTAGACAACGTACTTCGATCCTTGCTGGATTCCTTGTCAGTGCTATCCCCGGAGTTGATACCAATCCATGAACGTCTTGTCAACATCCGGCGGCAGCTAGTTGCTCTTGCAGCAAAAGAAACCGCCAGCCAAGCCGCACTAGCTGCGAAAGCGGCTGAGGAAGCTGAACTGAGGACGGGTATAAAACCCTCATATTTTGATGAGGACAGCCCAGGCGCTGATAGGGAGTCGAAGACACCGACCAAGGATATGCCAAACCCCGAACCTATAGTAGCGCCGAAGTTGAAGGCCGAGCTGAAACCTTTACAAGAAGAGCTGAGAAAAATAGACTCGTTGAGTGTTCTAGCTCCCTTTACACTGCTCCTCAGTCGTTCACCTGTGCAGCTACTCCTTACTTTTTGACTTGCGATTTTCATCGTGACCCCTGATCGTCTACTTGTCTTTCCAAAAATCAGTAAACGTATCGACGGTAAATTCATGGGCCCTGGGGGCACCTTCCCTGCATCTCAAGCAGTTTGTTCCTCCTTATTGGAGGATTGCTTCGATATTGTACAGGAAATTCGGGCACAGGATGAGTCGAAGAATGTCGCCTCGTCATTGAAGCCCATCTACGATCGGTTGACGGAGATTAGGAGGGAATTAGAGAATCTGGTCAGTCAGGAGCTTCCAACTTGGACACACTGTTCTTCTCACTGATCTCCTGGATTGCCTAGGTTTTGACGCATCGGTGGAGTCTGCGAGAGACAGACCTTTGGAATTATAGTCTTAGTCTCCAGGAAATTGACAAGATGAGAATCGATGGCAAATTCGTGGATGCTGAAGGCAACCGTCCGGTGGGGCAATATGTGAGGTCGTGAAACATTCATGTAGGCAACTTGCTGACGGCTTACCAGGTTCTCTTGTACCTTCTGAGACGATGTTATGGCCTCATCTATCGCTTGCTCTCTTCAAGTGAACCTGTATCTGAAGAACTCATGCCGATTGTGAGCTCCCTCCTTTTTGAAATGATCTAAAGTTTGTCTCATTCGTCGACGTACAGGCGAATAAGCTGTCTACGGTCAAGAAATGTCTAAACGAAGTGCTGAAGTACGGTGGACCATTCAGTCCGCGCGATCTCTACCCTGTACGTATCCATATCTGTTTTGAATTTTTTTTATTCGCATTCCACAAGACCCTCCAAATGGAGCGCACCGTCTAACCTATGATATAGTACCAGCTCGCACTGCATCAAATTGATTCTATGCGCAAGGATGGCAAATTCGTCGGAGTGGACGGCACTATACCTGAAGGGCAGGGGATCGTCATGGCTCATCTCAATGAATGTCACGAGCTCTTGGAAATGGTGCGTTACCAGCTATGCGGATGCTTCCATCACAGCTCATTCTCTTCACAGCTGAAGCAACGAATGGACGAAGGTGACGAGGACGAGGACTACGACGAAGACGTATATACCTTCGAGAGCGGATCGGACGACGAGGAGGACCGTGCATAATCATCCTTGGCAATGCGCCTCAGGCTGTGGGTAGATATACAGCGTAGAGGTTAGGTACAGTTAGATCGTGTACCGAGCACTTGTAAGGAGGATATAGTAAAACAATACCCTCTAAGCAGTGCAAGCCTGTGGTGATTGATTTGTGAGGGTTCATGGTAGAGGAAATCATCCTACAGAGCAAAGACTACAAAACAGTGGTGTAGTCCGATTTCATTGCATCGTAGGATATAGACTAGCAATAAGACAAATTTTTTATTCGCACCGCAGCCCGTCTATCTGAGTAGCAAACAGGAAGTCTACTGTGTGAACGAGGATACGTGCTCCTCAACAATCTTCTTGATCTTGGCCTCAAGTTCAGGGGTAATGTTGCCAGTCGCAACCTCAGCGAGAAGTTCGGTCTGGGTAGCGGTCAGGTGCGCGCGGAACTCAGCCTCCCACTTGGTGATCTGGTCAACGGGGACGGAATCGAGAAGACCATTGACACCAGCGTAGATGATGGGGACCTGGATTTCCATGGACAAAGGCTGATACTGGCCTTGCTCTACATGCCTAGTCAGTAGAGAGTTGGATAACGGGAATAGATATCAGCTTACTCAAGAGCTCGGTGAGACGAGCACCACGGGACAGCAAGAAGCGAGTGGACGCGTCAAGATCAGAACCGAACTGAGCGAAGGCCGCGACCTCACGGTACTGCGCAAGGTAAAGCTTGAGCGAACCAGCGAACTTCTTCATGATCTTACTGGAAATTGAGTTAGTATGCATTGTAATGATGTTTAATCGAGGTCCTTACGTCTGGGCGGCCGAACCGACACGAGACACGGAGAGACCGACGTTAATGGCGGGACGAACGCCACGGAAGAACAGCTCGGCCTCCAAGAAGATCTGACCGTCGGTAATGGAGATGACCTGAGGTATAATATAAGTTTAAGTTGACTCAGCTCAGTAGTACACGCTACTTACGTTGGTGGGAATATAGGCAGACACATCACCACCCTGGGTCTCAATGATGGGCAGAGCAGTAAGAGATCCTCCACCAAACTTATCGTTCATCTTCGCAGCACGCTCGAGGAGGCGAGAGTGCAAGTAGAAGACATCACCAGGGTAAGCCTCACGACCAGGAGGACGACGGAGCAGGAGAGACATTTGACGGTAAGCGACAGCTTGCTTAGATAAATCATCGTAGATGATCAGAGCTAATTGTGAGATAGATAAAACAAGTCAGTCAACAACAATTTTTCCTCGCCGGATTACGCACCATGCTTGGCATTGTCACGGAACCACTCGCCCATGGCACAGCCAGAGAAGGGCGCGAGGTACTGCAAAGGAGCAGCTTCGGAGGCAGTAGCGGCAACAATGATGGTATACTTCATGGCATCATTCTCCTCGAGGGTCTGAACCAACTGAGCGACAGTGGAACGCTTCTGGCCAATGGCAACATAGACACAGTAAAGCTTCTTCGACTCGTCGTTGCCATCGTTCCACCGCTTCTGGTTGAGGATGGTGTCGATGGCGACAGCAGTCTTACCAGTCTGACGGTCACCGATGATAAGCTCACGCTGACCACGGCCAATAGGAACCATGGCATCAATGGGCTTAATACCAGTCATCATGGGCTGGTTGACGGAGCGGCGGGGAAGAATACCGGGGGCCTTGAGAGCTGCACGGCGACGCTCAGTGGTCTTGATGGGACCCTTGCCATCGATGGGGTTACCGAGAGCGTCGACGACGCGGCCGAGCAACTCGGGGCCAACGGGGACATCGACAATCTGGCCGGTACGCTTAACAGTGTCGCCTTCCTTGATAAGACGATCGTTACCGAAAATGGAGACACCGACGTTGTCGGCCTCCAAGTTCAGACACATGCCACGAACACCAGAAGAGAATTCCACCATCTCTTCAGCTATACAGAGCAATGACGTTAGCATAATGTAAATGAGAGACAAGAGAACGGCGACATACCTTGGACATTCCTGAGACCCCAGACACGTGCGATACCGTCACCGACACCTGCGAAGTTTGCGTTGAGGAACGCGTCACGTAGTCAAAAGTCACAGCCTTACTCAGAACACGACCAGTCTCCTCGACATTTGCGCCCACAGCGGTACCAGCTATCCGCGACTCGAGAATAGAGGAGACCTCAGAAGCGGCTACGTGGGTCATTCCGGGATTTCAACAAATGACGACAGGAGTCAATAGATCGAGAAAAACGAAGTAAACCGGTCAGTTCGCGTTACTGACACTTGTGCAATAGAACCAGCACGTACCAGCCTTCGCTGTTGCATATGAGCGAGAGACTGCGGGAGTAACGCGGGTTGCAACCTGAAAGTTGGAAAGAGTGCTCTTAGCGTCCTGAACCATAAATTGCTGTCATAAAAACTGGTATACCCTTGGCGAAGCGGCCAGCGCAGCAGCGCGGACGGTGTTTCGGAGGGCGACTCTGTGCATGACAGTGAGGAAAAGAAAGTATAGAGGTCGCGAGCGAGGGAGGTTGCGGGCGTATGCGGAATTTCAGTTCGGAGGATTCAACCTTTTGAATTCGACTCCGCCCCAATTTCTCGGCTTCAAGCGTGCGGGCGCCAACAATACACCAATCAACCTCCGACTTCGTTCGTCGCTCAGCTCTTTCAGCTCGACATTGTCGACAATGGCGACGTTTCTTAGGCGTAAGTGAGGCATGTACTCTATAAAACGTGCTCCTTATGCATCATTCAACAGCACTGCGGCAAGTGGCAGGTCATGCGCTGCACACTCAAATAACACCTCTTTCCACGGCACCTTCTGCCCTTGCTCTCATCCGCTCCCAGCCATCTCGTTACGTTGTTGCCGCTGTAGCAGGCAGAAAATACCTTCTTGCGCCCCGCGACCTGCTCACTGTTCCTCGTTTAAAGGATGTTCAAGTCGGGGACGTTCTCTCACTCTCCGAGATCCACGAAATTGGCTCACGCGAATACACATTACGCGGCAGCCCGACCCTTCCTCCAGGGCAGGTGCAAGTGGCTGCTACTGTAGTGGAGCATACCAAGGGCAATATGGAGGTCATATTCAAGAAGAAGAGGCGAAAAGGGTACCAGAAGACAATTACACATAAGCAGACTTATACTCGTCTTCGAATTGGGGCCATTGATATTGTAGAGCAGCAGACATAGTACATCGTTTCAATTACAGCCATAAGGACAAAAAAACAACATGCATCAAAGCTATGAAATGATTTCGAGGCGAACAAGCTCGAGAGACTATATCTCTCCTTCTTCTGGGGTTTCTGCTCTTGCGGGAGCCTCGGCTTCTGCTGGTGGTGCCTCAACAGTGTCATAACGTGGACGCTGCAGAACGAAATTGTGGGACGTGAAGGGAAAACTCAATTAGAACACGTACCTTCTCTGTCCGGTCATCGTACAGTCTGTCATCATACACGGATCTCTCTCGCTTCTCTCTTGGGTCTTCCTTGTAGACCGATGCGCTCCTCTCGCGCTCTTCACGATATGGAGGAGCTTCAGGGGGATGCGAAGAGGCTTCATCCCAATCTCTCGAAGGCTCTTTCGTGCTCTTTCTTCTTTTATCATCCCTATCATAATCCCTATGGTGCCTCGAAGACCTGCTGTATGCATAGTCCCGGTCTTTCTCCCCATCCTTGCTCTTCGCGTGATCGCGGTCTTTTGTGTAGTCTCGAGACGAACGACGGGCATGAGAATCGTAGTCGTCGTGTCCTCGATGGTGACGCGAACTGCGAGATTCTCGCTCGTGATGAGAGTCCCGATCCACGTCTCGGTCTCGATGTTCCTTGCCGTGGTCACGATCTCTCTCACGATCACCATCCTTCGTAGGTTCCTTGCGCCTGCGACTCGTCGTTGAACCACCGTCTTCAGAGACTTCCTTTTCACGTTCGCGAAGACGCTCCTGAGCCAGAACCCCCACATTCAGTGTGTGCCAGGCTATATTGTAACGAGATAACCACAAAAAGTACATACCTTCTGCCTCTTCACAAACTTAGTAAATGCTGCCCGACGCCCATCCTCGTCCTCCAAGGCTTTGTATTCAGGTAGCTCTTGAATCAACGGCATAGCCTAGTGGATGATCAGCTCATATTACAGGACAAAATTGAGACCAACGTACTTCTTCATAGGAAAGGTTGATATCGAGGGGATCGGGCATTTTCTTGAGAGCATAACGCAGATCATCTTGTAGATGTCGCTGTCTTCTCTCTGTGCGACGCTTCTCGTCAGCATGTTGTTTCACGGCGTTGTCATGTATCTGATATATATATTCAGTCAAAGATACAAGCCTACTGGTCATAGAATGCTTACGGTCTGATAAACCTCATCAAGGTCTTGCGCCTGCAACTTTCGAAGAGCCTCGCTATCATCTTCTCTGAGAATTTGCGTAAATTCTTCTTTAGTAGTTTCTGGCGTAATCTTGAAAGATTTTGCAGTGGCATCGTTCCCGTTTGCTTTCTCGGTCTTCTCGTCGGTAGCGTCTTGAGACAGAGGAGGCTGCAGGTTGTCGTTATGTCGCCTAATCGCCGCTTCGGCAACAGCGACTTTGGAATCCAACTTCTGGTCAAGGTTGTCTACAAGGTCCCAGAAAAGTTCAAGTGGATTCGACCCAGGATTGCCCAGAATATCCAGATAGCGCTTATCGTCTTTGAATGAGGGGTAGACGTCTTTCCACTTGGAACGAGCCTTGATTCTGCCAGACTCGACTAAACCTCGCAGTACGTCCTGTTGCACAAAGGTATATAGTCATGAAGCTTAATAATATAAGCGCAACGCACCTTAAATGCCTCTCTTGTTTTGCGTTCTTTGCGGGTCTTTTCTACCTGCTGCCTACGCATCTGCTCTTCGAACTCTCTCTCGCGAACTCTGCTGTAGTCCTCAAACGCTAGCAAAATGTCGAGGTTAGGTAGCTTTTGCAGCTCTTCGTCGTTCCTGTACTCGTCCGATTCAAGCACTTTGCTGTGGGCAGACCTCCAACGAGTAAGCACGTCCACCTCAAGTTTCTTGAAAAGGGCTACGACTTTTGATACGCTGCGAGCACGAGCGGCGCGGCTCTCTTGCTATGGAATGGTAAGCACCTATGGTATATCATAGACTCTGCATATACGCGTACCATTTCACGCTGCTTAAGCTCGGTTACATATTCTTCAAATACAAGCTTTCGTTCGGCCTCGATCTTTGCCTGTTGCCAAATCGGGTGCTGAGCAAAGAGCCTATCCGCAGTGGCAAAAGTTGTGTAGTGGAATACGTTGGGATTGCCTTTTAGCATGTTTCTGATGGCGGGACGCAACTTCGACAACCGAACCTCCCGTTCTTCTTGTTCTTTGGCCCTGAGAGCATCAGTGAACTGGACGGAAGATCAGACTATAAGAACAACTATAGTGATATGGGTCGCACCTTTTGCCAAGCGGCCTTCTTCTCAGCAAGGGTATTGAGCGCCTTGTACAACGGATCTGTGATGATAGCCCTCATAGTCTGATCCCAAGTCCAGTTTGCGTCAACACCTGCTTTCCTCAATAAATGCGTGAATGCCTTTTCTCCTTCTTCGACTGTAGTAAATCCGTTGTGCGGAATAACAGGGTCGTCCGGTAAATTGGGTCTCACAGGCAATACACTTGAAGATGTAAAAGGTAGCCCGCCTGTATGTGGTCCTACAGTAAGGTCTGCACCGTTTTGTCCATTTGTTTGGGGCTGCGAACCGGCAGGTGAGGATGGATCACTTCCACCCAAAGGGTTAGCTGCACCTTGCAATGGGGTTGACCCCGACGAGAGATTAGGAATTCCAGTGCGACTAAGATAGTGTGAGTTTCAACCTATAAGGTATTAAATATATTTCGACTTACACGACAGCGTTAGACGTTGTGCCCTCCTTCTCAACTTTCTCGAGCAGGAGCAATAATTCGTCCGGCATGTCCCATTTTGACTCCTTGGTATCGGTCTGGAACCATGTTGGTCAACTGCACAGTCAGAAGATGATATACAATACTGACATTGTAATAATACTTCCTGCCACCAGAGAAATACTCCTTCCACTTGGTCTGGTTCAGTGCGCGCTGTTAGGAGGATGAGAACGTTGTGTAGAGATAATTATGTGCACTAGAAACGCACCTCAAAGGGAGTCTTCAGATCTGATAAAAGCATAAGTCTTTTCAAAGTACCACAACATTGAAGGACATACCATCTGGCTTCTCCCAGACACTTTCTCTCGTTCCAGTGTTGAACCAGTAGGTACGGCCCTCTGGATTACGGTGCTCGGTCTGTGCCAAATGTCTCAATAAAGTAATGGAGTGGCGTATTGCGACCTACCCAGATGTTCATCTTTGGAAACCTGCTACGGGTATGTCAGCGGGAAATGGTGGGAGTTGCAGTCCTTGACTGAGGCCAGCGGCCGTGGGGAGAAACTCGACACTCTGAGAGCGGTCATATTATATATATACTTTAGCTTAATATCAACAAAGCAACTTGGCGCAGGGGTTAGCGCGCGGGGCCCATAAAGACCGTGAGAAATTGGCCACCCCGAGGTCCCTGGATCGAAACCAGGAGTTGCTATTTTTATTTACATTGGTCCGTCGCCTTTTTTATACACTCCAGTAAGGCTCTAACCCTTTCCTTTGCCTTTACACTGATACCATTGACCCAGTTCATTCTCGACTACTATCAGCGCCGGTGGTAACACTGTGACCATCACGTGCAAATCAATTCTAAGTCCCAAAAGAAGCTATCCAGGTAGTTAGCAGTTATTTATACGAAATATAGACTATTTATAAGATTAATATGATAATATCAATCATCTCTAGTTGGCCGTAATGACTGCAGCATCGAGTTCTGTCAAGATAGGATTAGGTAGAATACAGTGGCTTGAGTATTTCTTAGCAGCCCACAGAGCTTGCTTCCAAAATTGGCTAATGCAGTTTTTGCCCTTCGTTTCCGGGGCCCAACCATTTTGTAATTGTGCGCATTGCTTATTCTGTGATTTATTATCCGATTGACTTAACGACGATTACATAATCGCTAGAATTTCGAACTGAGTATTGTACTTGAGTTTGAAGCACAACGGGGGACTTTATTCAAGATCTGCTCTCATCGAGTTTTAGAGAGCCAAGTTTATGATTTTCTGATGAGAAGACTTTTATTTTATATCTGCTCTCGGATTGTCAAACTCATTTTGTATGATATTGACCAGCCATATGTGACAAGTGTGACGGCTCAGGGATCACGTGATGTAGTCGAGAATGAACTGGGTCAATCTTAGAAAGAGTTGTAAACAGTACATAAAGAGTAAATGGTAAGTCTACAACTGATATATGGGATTTTTGATTGGGAAAGCAAAGGGAACACAGAAGAGTTTTCTCATTATATCTTCTAATTTTTGGGGGGCTTTGCGCATTGGATTCCCAAAATCTCCCTCAATTAGGAGGAGGAGGGCGGTTGCGACTCTGCAAGTGGCCTCGAGTTAGGACTGAGGTCCCTGGATCGAAACCAGGAGTTGCTATCATGTGGTTATTTTTTGTGTTCGCTGAAGGTCTATGGCAACCCTTTAGTTTATATCAAGGCTCCAACCCTTTACTTTACTTTTACACTGATGCTGTAAATCAAGAGAAAGGGTTCAATTTGTACACAGCTTATACAGAGTTAAAGGTAAGTTTACAACTAATATATGTTGCTTTTTATCTGAAGGGTGAAGGGGATACAGAATATTTTCCCGTTGTATTGCTAATGTTGTTTCCGGGTTTTACGCACTACATTAGCAAAGTATGTCTCAATAGATACTGAGGGTTAGTCAAGCTGCATCCATAAGCGCCCTAAATGGGTGCTTCTACGATCTGTAAGGCTCAGCAATGAGTACAATCCTTAAGTTGAGCGTAAGTCGCACACAAGTTATAGATGCGACGCTGCGAGCGGCTCAAGCTGTATCGCATAAACAAGCGCCCGTTTTCCCGAACCACCAACTCTCGTCAAAAACCCTCGGTTCTACTCAGGCTTTAGATTTCAGGGCCTGTAGATAACCTTCAAACTGTAAGAATCCGTTTCTTTTCCTATTATTACATCATCCGTAGCTGTACTTGTATTAGGCCGCAGTACTTGCATTAGATCGCAGTACTAGCGCAGTATCGTATTGGTCGTGCACGCAGCACCTCGCAGTTCATGTACTAGGATCGCAGTCCGCAGTCTCACATGTAGTTGTATTAGTTTGATCTGTAGTACAGTATAAATACTGGACATTCGGTACTGTAATGACTATCGCATTCGTTGCTTTCACCCTCTCTTGCATACGTTGCATTATAAGTTTTACAGGTTATGGGCCCCGCTCTCTAACCTATGACTACACCTCTTCCTTGCGATAACAAGACACACTGCTACGACGCAGACGACCTTATAGATCGATTCAAATTC